>AYEL01081579.1:0-18454 GCA_000484575.1 Olivierus martensii | reverse complement strand
TTGTATTCTAATGGTTTATTCTTTTTGTTAAAATCAACCGCTGAAGATGGCTTACTAAAGCCGAAAGTTCTACGGTAATAAAAATTTCTTTTTCACTTTAATGAGCTTTTGAACTGTTATTGACTATATTTTAGTATAATTATAAAAACATTTTTAATATGATAAATCATTTTAAAAAAATACAATCTACAAGAATTAAAAATATCATTATTAAAGTGATTTCAAGATTATTACATGGCGAAATCAACGATCTGCACTATTATAAAGAATAAAGATATTCTGAAGAAAGCTGATATATCTAAAGGAGTGACTAGGTTAATGAAGCATAAGCCTCAAGTGTTACAAGAAGTAGAGAAATTGTTGTAAGTTTGGATTAATGAAAAGGGACTTAAGGGAGATAGCGTGAGCGAAGGCTTTAGAGTTTCATCAACATTTATTGGCGAACCAGCAAACTACAAGTGATACTAGATTTCTTCTAATATTACTGTTATATTTATTTCCTTTTTGTATTTTTTATTATTTCCACACAAAAAGCCATAACATGTTAAAAATTTTTTTTCTCTGTATTATTTCCACACATAAAGCCATAACATGTTAAAAATGTTTTCTTTTCCTTTCTGTATTATTTCCACACATAAAGCCATAACATATTAAAAATTTTTTGTAGGATTTCTGTATTATTTCCACACATAAACCCATAACATGTTAAAAATTTTTTTCTAGGACTGTATTATTTCCACACATAAAGCCATAATATGTTAAAAATTTTTTCTAGGTATTATTTACACACATAAAGCCATAACATGTTAAAATTTTTTCTAGGACAAATTTCCACACATAAAGCCATAACATGTCAAAAATTTTTTCTAGGACAAAAAACAGTATTTGGTTTGCAATAATTGCAATGGGAAAAATTGATTCGGATTACAAACTTTTCGGATCACGGTCAAGGAACGGATTATGTTCGTGAACCGAGGTATCACTGTACATTCAAATTTTTTATTACCTAAGACTTAATATTTACAAATCAGAAGTTTGCATAAAATCTCCAAAAAAAAAAAACCAAAAATTTTGTTTTTAGAATTCTATATTAGCAGTTTAACTTGTTACTTATATTATAGAATACTTATGGATACATGTTTTAATTGCATTCTTCACATGATTTATTGCCTTCATATCTTATCATAAATTCTTCTCGTAAATGTGTACTTAAATAGTATTTTATATTAAATAGTACTTAAGGTATTTTCAATTACAGTACAGGGGGACCTAAGTTAAAATGGTCTGAGTAACAATGATCTGTTCTTACAATAAAAATCCACACTTATGGCTGCTACCATCAATGATTTTGCAGTAATGGCAAACAGTCAGATGGCTGAGTAATAGTCAAGATGAGAGTATATTGTATTTTCACCGTGTTTTGTTTCTTGTTCCAAAAATAAACATAAGCTCCTGACAGTTGTTTGAAAACTTTAATTGTTTCTGCTCTTGTAGTCTGTTTAATTTAACTATATATTCCTATTTAACATCACCCATTTTTGAAGTTATCCCTTTATCTGCTTGTTTGTTTTTTTCTACTTTCAACATGTGACATAGATCTAAAAACACATCAACATCTGTTCCAATCACAGGATGTTTAAATGATGATTTCTGTCAAGACTTTGTACACATATATTTCTCCCAATTGATTTAAAGTCTGGATATTTATAACTGCACCATCACAAGTGAGAAAATGTATCGTAATTCCTATTCACTCAACTTTTCCAAACACAATTTTATAATTTGTGCCTGGAGATTGACTAATACAATACCTTACTAATAAAAAAGTAAGCTATAAGGCATTTAAAATTACTATTTAGTGATACTCTCATAAATACTAAAGCTTATGTAGCCAATTCTTCAGGATCAGGATCCTTCAGGCTGTTTATGAGGAAGCTTATTTATGTATAGAAAAATTATATCGGATTTGTACATCATAAGATTTTATCAAACCAAATTGAAAATAATAAAATATAATATTTCCTCTTCTATAAAAGCTATAATTTCTATGACCTTGTCTTTGCTCAGTCTTATATCCATACACTACACAATATATACCCATAACAGTAATAAAACAGAAATAACTCATTATAAATAGCAGGCTGAAATGTTACATTCAACAAATAACCTAGCTCACGTGGACGTCCAATAATATATCAGTGGCTTCATTTTTTTCTGGCAATATACCATTAGAGCAGTCTATCCAATATATATGTATCAATGATTGCATATCTATAAATATATTGTATTTATATCATAGAGTAAATTTAATTTTGATTTTCATACGTTCAAATTTTAAAAGTGTCTAGGCCCAACCTACGGCCTCTCCTGTACCTCCCAGATGACGACATAATCTGGAATTGCAGCAATTTCCAGAAGATGTCATAACTGTTTTATTTCCCGATGTTCCCCATCTGATTCTGTGACTCCCACTCCGGAATCCACAGTCCAAAGAATTAAAATACATAACCTTATATATATTATATATTTTTATATAATTATATGAATTATTATTAATGACAAAAAGTTTAAGATGGGCAATTTTCAAAATTTCAAACTATTCAATCCCATCTTTCACCTGATTCTCCATTGTTACATGGTTATAAATGGCCTGTGGTGAGAATTGGGATGCCAAGCCACTTAATACTCAATAAAAAAGAAAGCAGCATAAAATATAAAAGAAGAAATGGCAGCTGTTTTATTTTTATAAAAGATGATTTCATTTCATTTAAAAAATTTTTTCTTAAATGTCTGTAATGAAATCATATATAATAAATTAATTCACTTATCTTAATTTAATCCCCAGCTCAATGTGGAATGGAATTCAGATTTTGTTTTTCTAAAATTTTTTTGATGGTTTCAACCACCAAGTGTTGATCTAACTACAGTAAAGTCCTGCTGATTCTATCAAACATTTAACCAGTTTGTAGTTGGACATGGAATGGATTCCATGTCCAACTACAAACTAGTCCTGCTGATTCTATCAAACATTTAACCAGTTTGTAGTTGGACATGGAATGGATTCCATTATGAAGTAATCAGCCAATGATTGGAAAGTAGCATTAAAAAATAATTTATTTTTTTTGCTAGAAACTTTGTTAGGTTAATTTGAATTAAGCTATTGAATCATATAGAATATTTTAGATAGCTGCCACTTTTAGACTAATATCCATATTAGGATCAATCTGAATGTTGAACTATGTAATTCAATGGTCTAGGCTCAACTTCTCCTAAGAAACTGAATGTGTTGGACTCAGATTCTGCAAAGTTGATAAATAACTACTATATCATAGTCATCATGTCAACACTAAAAATTTGAATACACTAATATAACTTATATATTCAATCTTTGTTTTTATATGGTATTTTCTTTATTTTTATCTATATAATGTGCTGATAGGCATGAGACAACCATTTTCTTTATTTTAAAGAATAAACAACATTTATTTAACATTACTGTATTAACTGTGTTAACTGTATTCTACTAATTTTTAGAAACATATTGAATATTCTGAGTTCTGGTGATTAGGGAACATGATCTCTATTTATAACATTGTGCCTAAGAAAATCATGTTCTGAGTTATGACAGATTCAAACTATCACTAAAATTTTCAAATGCAACCTCATCATAAGTCAGAGAACTGCTATATATGCAAATGTAGCAAACAAAAATTTCAGAACTAAACTTGTATTATAAATCATGCACTATCTATAGTGATATTTGGTTAAAGATAAGACTAAATTAACATCAAAAACATAGGAATTAGAATTTTTTAAAATAACCATTTCATTTCAGTTTTAATATTAGATGCGACCACCGAGATCTACACTCTTTCCCTACACGACGCTCTTCCGATCTTGTAAATATGTAAAATTATTAATAAAATTGAACAGTATGAATGAATAAAACTTTATCTTAAAATTAATTACATAGTATATTATATCAAAGATCAGTTTAATTTACTTCTGCTTTGACAACTTTTGAGAATATTTTTTTAATGGACTAATTAATTTATCATTAATACATTGTATACAGGATAACTTCTAACAAATTATAATAAATTCATTCTGTTTCCAAAAGTTTATATTTTCAGATAACTGGTAACTAATGAATACTGACAATATATTTTATTGTTATATTATTTTATTGCACATCAGATATTATTATTTTGATTTTAATTCTGATAAAATATTTTCTTAATATAGATTATATTAAATAAAAAAAAATTTTTTTTTATTTGTTCAATTTAAACTAGATTCAAATTTTGTTAGTATATATTCTTTTGTATAATATTGATCATAGGGCTTATCCCATAAAAACTTAAGTTATTAATTCTTTGAAGTTTGTAATTTTATGAACATGTACTTATGAATATCATTTGAGCATACAATCTTGAAAAATTAATTTAAAAACTTCATTATTTCTTTTCAAAATTTTCATTTGTGTCCAAAATAAAATATCTAATTAACAACAAAATTTTCCATCAATACAATACTATAATTCTTTTATTCATTAAACAAAACATAAAGTATGTAGTTCAATAATAATTTTTAGAATATTTGACATTTTTAAATTTTAACAGTTAAAGTTTTTGCATGTAACTTTTAGTTTTAGGATATATATAAATGACAAATAATTTCATAATTGTCATTTGACCTAAGATCTTTACTAACAAAATTGCAAATCAAAGAACTTTATACAAATTAGAAACTTTTGATAAAATTTCTAATTTGTTTGGTTTGTGATTTATTATTTTTAATTATTTGGTTAATATTTGTTCTTATTCATGTTTATAACAATGAATGGTTTTCTTATCATTTTAAATATTAATTTTCCAATAATAATGTTAGAAAGTTTTTCAATATTAAGAAAAACTTTGAATATACTTCATATTTGCATACTTTGTATATTTTATAATTTTCATTTTAATGAAATTTTCGATAATATTGAGGATAAAAAGTGAGGATTAATTATTATTTTAGTATTAAATTCTCCTTTTTCTTTAATATTACTGAATTATTAAAAAACACTATTAATGCAATTTATAGGCTATATTGATAATCATTGGATAATGTGTGTTTATATATATATAATATTAATTTTATATTAAAACATACAAACTCCTAGAAAATATGTTATATATTTTCTAGATATATATTATATTCTTATCTTTTTTATCCTATACAAAATTAAAAATGATTTTCTTTTGAAAGTCTGCCAGTGATAGAATTTTAAATTATTACGTATTTTTCTTTACTCCATTTTTGATTTGACACAAATTCAGTAACAATCAATGAATAAATAAAAATAATTTATATATTTATCTATTCTCTAGAAGATTATTTGGTCATTTATTGCTTTACTTTTACAGATAGTTTTGTAAAATATGAGAAAATCGTAACATAAACAACCCTAGGCAATATAAGGGGGCGTGGCACTTTAATTGTTTTATGACGGCCAGTCGTTTCGCGGGAAATTGCAGCCAAGCCTACTTTACCACACTGCTTGTGGTATTGGATGTAGAGTGTCAACAAACTATCTCAAGGCCAATTAGAGTAGAGTAGAAAATGCTATAGCTGTTTATGTAGGATTGTGGATGATTTTTGTATATGTTATGTTTTTCGTTATAAATTCAAAAATTTATAAAATATTAAAATAAAAATTATTAAAATGCAGAAAAAACATATCAATAAACATATTTTATTAAAAAAATGACAATATTTTAATAAATTTTTGTCAAATTTTGACTAATTAATTAACTAAATTAAAAGTTATGTAATACTTTGTTTTTTTATCGATAATTTTTTAAAAATATAATTCAATTTTCTTCATTCATACTCATTTTATTCAGAAGACTTGCCACTATCAGAAATACCAAATATTTCATTGGATGGCTAAGATTTCATATATAAAAATTGTGTTTTCTGATCTCATATAATGAACGAAAAATTGTGAAAGAAATAAAATTCGCAAAAAATTTGTTACATCGTTAGAATCACAATAAAAAACATAATAAATTATGAAAATTTCAAAAAAATTCAATGAAAATTAAGTGAGATATTTCAATTTACATTTTTTGCATATTAATGAGGCTTAATTAGAAAAAATCGTAGGCAGTGAACAAGTTAAACAAGGATTCATTGTGTCTATGTACGTGCATGTGTGTGCGTGCGTGTGCGTGCATGCGTACACAATGAATCCTTATTTAATATTTAGGTTAGATTCCTGAATATCATGACATTAACTGAAATCAAGAACCCCATTGACCTAGTGCATAAATTTTTCATAATTGATTCCAGGCCCTCAGAATGGACAGCAAAGTGTTTGCACCCAGTTAATCTGGTTGAATGTCCTATGTGCTGTATAGTTTAATTTATTGATCGTAGACAATATTATATACTTAATACTCGTATTAAATATGGTTATCTTGTTTTCTATAATTATAAGTTTCCACCATGTTTTCTCTTGATTATGAAAGGAAATGTAGAAAAACAATGCTTTATTCCATTTCACTGCCTTAAATTTTTTTATTTTTAATTTAGTTTTTCTGGTGACTTAATAGCAAAATGATGTTAAGTTAAGCAGCATTAAATGAGGACTCATTGTATAATGAAATTTATTTTTATTAGTTGGAATCCAATTATTGTTATATTTTAAAATAGAAACTATATTAACTAATAAATTATATGTATTTTTTCTTTAGGTCAAAACCTAAACGTCCAGATATGAAGCTTTATGTACCTCGTGCTAGAAGAAGTCAGTGCCCTTCTGAAATAACTACCACCAAAGAAACTTATTCTATGGAAGAAATAGAAAATTGTGGGAAAACAAAGAAAGTATTAGAAAAAAATCCAACTAATTCTTCAAGTAAATCAATAATTAGAAAACAGCAAGAAAACTGTGATAAAGAAAAATGTTCTTTGGTCCAAGACTGTAATCAAATGAAAAATGTTGAATTTGATGATAAAAATCTAACTATTAATGAAAATATCTTTAACAATGATGATAAAAAAAGCAATGAAAATTCTGATGAAATTTCAAATGCTTATGAAGCTTTAAATGAACTTTTAACAGTACAAAAATTAATTGATGAAATTTCTACACAAGATAAAACTGTTATATCAAATAACTTCTGTGAAAATAAATCATTGCTAAATATCTCCTCATTAAATGATACCATCAGAGTAAAAGTAGATGAAAATATATCTGATGATAAAGAATTAGAAGATAAATCTACTGAAGAACATTGTTTTACAAGTGATTTTGGAATATCTTCAAATGTTTCTCCGAAAAGTAATGTGAATAATGAAAACAGGTCTCATCAGGAAACAGTTCAGTTTATATCAAATGAATTATATGAATCAATTGCAGATGAAAATGTTTCATCACAATTAGTTAAGGAAGAAAAACAAATGAATGATTTAAAAGAAGAAAATATTCTTATAAAATTAGAAGATTGTGCTGAAACAGAACTAGTATGTGAAGAAAAGGTTGAAAACAGTAACAATAGAATAAATATTGCAGAATGCAAGCAAGAAAATATAGATGATTCGTGGGATGCAATGTTTGATGATAGTGGAGAGTGTCTTAATCCTGATATATTAAAAGAGGTAAAATGGTTTAGTCTGATATTAATAAATAATTTGAAATTTTTTTGTCATAA
Organism: Olivierus martensii; assembly: GCA_000484575.1. Classification (NCBI taxonomy): domain Eukaryota; kingdom Metazoa; phylum Arthropoda; class Arachnida; order Scorpiones; family Buthidae; genus Olivierus; species Olivierus martensii. The sequence continues at coordinate 10,751 of AYEL01081579.1, read as the reverse complement.
AATTGATTTTTACATCATAATAGATATTTATTATTTGAATTTGGAATTAAAGGGAATCTAATAAATGGAAAGTGTATTATAAGTAATTTTCAATTATTCATGATAAAAGAGAGCTTGTAACTAAATTACTATAAAACACTATAACCAAAATTACTGTTTTGGAATAAATTTGTTTATAAATACAGAATAAATAAAATATAATTTTAAAAATTTGAATTATTATTTGGGATTGAAAGGAGTTGACTATAATGGATATATAATGCTCTATAAATATAAACAGTTAGCCTCTAAATTATAAAATTCAGATAAATATCTAAATACAATCAATTGAATTAAGAACTATGCCTCAGAATATTGCATATTTTGGTTATAATGAGGAAATGCCCACTTCTCAGATACATGACATTAGTGTTTCTTTTTTTGTAAAAAATCAGTGCAATGTATCTGACAAGTGGAATAATACAAGCACAATTCGGTAGTAAGGTAAGGAGTAATTTATACTAACTGACTACATCTTACCTTCTGACTGTCTATGAACCATAGTAATAAGATTTTATAATAAGGTACTGGCATATGCTATCATCAAAAAAAAGTTACATGACATCATGATTTTTATTGAGGTTGAAATATTATTAATGAAATAACCTGGATGATGTATGTCTTCTTTACTATAAATTATTTGAATAACAGTTAATTAAAGAATTTATTCAATTTTTGTAATTGTGCAATATCAAAACACATAATTAAAAGCAAAAAGATTAAGACTTAAACATAGAATAGGTTAAATTTTATTTTTATGAGAAGATATATTACAAATATCAGTTTTTTGGATAATGATAATATATTCCAAAATCAAGATATATATAGTCAATTTTCATTATTTGCAGATTCTGTATTTGCGTATTCAACTATTCGCAAAAATTTATTTGTAACCACAAAATCAATATTCGTGGATCCCGCTGAGCATTGAAAATACTGTTACCAATGTAAATCTGTCTCTCTCTCTCTCTCTCTCTCTCTCTCTCTCTCTAATAAAAGAAATTGCTTGTTACCAAATGTGGTCTCTGAATCAGTTTGCTGGAAAATTTATTACCTATCCTTGCTCACTCCATAGATCACAGGTAGGCCAAAAGCTTGTTCATATCGTCCGCAGGTCCCATAGAAGAATGTGACCCTATGCTTGAATACAGCCTCAAATTTAGGCACCTAACTTCCTGTGCATTTGTTCCTTATGCCAAAATTTTAGAAAATCTGAGGCAAAAAGTGACAGTTTTTCAACTCAGTTCAGAAAGACAGTGTAAGGTTGAACATACACGTACCACATAGTTGCGATTATTTTGTGGTTACTGTGTAGTTGTGTTGTGATCAAAATCAATCACTCACGAACTACTTATATGCACAGTCGGTAACAGACTGTGTGTAGTCCATTATCAACAGCTGATTGACAGGAAGTGCTGTCGGTGGCTAATTGACAGTGTGTCACACTGTATGAGTTGTGCTCTACCACTGATGATTACAATTTTGTGGATGATATCGACCACAAGTTGTGACAGCAATTGAAACCAACTTCAATTAGTTGTCCATCTAGGTTAGATTATATGTTTCTATATTAATACAATTATAATTCACGATGATCCACAAGCAACCACCATTTTGTGGTCGTGGTGTAATTCTGTTATGGTATGTGTGAGTTCAGCTTCAGCTGTCACATCAAATATCTTGCAACATCAAAAAGTATCAATCAAAAATAGGATTTTATTTACTAAATAGTTAGTTTTAAAAATATAAATAAAGATTACAGTAATTATAATACTATATATAGTACTATACACTGCATATACTGTAATTATTTGTAATTACTGTAATACATATTAAATAAGACGTCTGTAAACAGAAAAAAAACACATAAATCAAGTCTGAAAATGTTGGGAAGTAAGGTTCGTAGGAACCTAATTATATTTCCTATAGGCACAATGGTTCATTATTCGCTAATTCAGTATTCACAAAGAATTTACAGAACGTAATTATCGCGAATAGTGAGAATCGTATAACTTTAAGAACTTTGAATCACACTAACATTGTGTGATCTGGAAATGAATTAAACAACAGAAGTTATCAGTTTAAGGCTAATGGCTTTAACTGTTAATAAAGCAGCATCTAAATGCCAGATATAATGTACTTAGACTTTTTCTGACACTCATATGGAGATAATATATTATAAGTATGCATTATTGTTATTTATACAGTATTTTATTAGTGTTTTGGTGACTTATAGTCTATTTTATACATAATTCAAAAGTGCCAGACAATTAGCTTTATTAAACCCCTATTCTCCCTTTGAGTTCATTCAAAGATGGTCTACATGAGGATTTCTAAATCTCAATAAATATATTCAACAAAGTTAAAAGATAAAAAGTCAAAATATCAAAATGTGCCACAGAAATTTTGCTTTAACTGATAGAGTGAAAAGCAAAATCTGTGCAAGCAGCACACATGCCTTTGCCAACAGCACAAATCCAATGTTTGAAATCAACTGCAAAATAATCATCCTATGTTTTTTAAATTATCAGAAAATGCATAAATTATTGATCAGAAATATTGGAGGTCTGTACATTTACATTTTATATTAATTGATGATATATATCAGAGGTGGCCAATAGGTCGATCACAATCGACCAGTCGATCGCGGGACAATTTGTAGCCGATCTTTGTAAGTTATCGAACGACTCTCTTACTGTATAGTGCCTTCTCTAGACAACTAAAGCTAATATTTCGCTTTATTGCTGAGTATAGCCCAAAACAGAATAGCCGGTAGCGGCAGAACATTTAGACAAAATTCTAAATTCGCTGACGATGCCAACATGGCGCCTATGAATTGAGAGTTGTGAGAATTGAAATAAAGTGTTGTGTTTAGATTTATGAGTAAAGTAAAAGGAAAAAATTATCGCCGCTGCCAGATATCTCGTTTTGGGCTAATGTCTTTTTGGGATATGTGTTTTGGGCTCCTATCTCTACTCTCACTATCAAACAAAGAATTTTGAAGGCAGATCGCGAACTCATTTTTAACATATAAAGTCGATCTTAATGACAAACAAGTTGGCCACCCCTGATATATATAGTAGCAGCAGCCATGTTTATTCATTAAAAAAGATAGTATACATTTCTGATCTTATTTATGAAATGCCTGATAAATTAATATTTTTGTATGCATTTAAATATTAATATTTAAAGATAGTTGCAGTTTTTTAATAATAAAATAAAAAAGAAAATTGTATTTTTTGGAATAAATATGATTGATCCTGCCACTACCATAGAATGTGATACTAGTACAAAGAGGATACAATGCAGTTGTTTTATATATTTATTAGTTGTATTTGTGCAATATCTAATATTTAAATACCTGCAAAAATATTAATTTATGTACAATTTAACTATATATTTTAAAGAAAAAAAAATCAAAAGACTGTAAGATCTTTGTAGGAATAGGCTTGAATGATAGGAATGCAATTCAACTGAGCCAGCAAATTTTCTTATAAAAATTGTTCAAATTTTTGACTGCCCATGTATAAACTGACCCTTCTTATCCAAAAATTTTAAAAATATATTTTAGCTTTATATACAAAATAATTAGGTTCCTACGAACTTTTCCTCCTAACATTTTCATACTTGGTTTGTGTGTGTTTTTTCTATTTACAGACACCTTATTTAATATGTATTACAGTACTTACAATATAGTATGTATGGTAACAGATAAACAAGGCTTTGCAAAGCAGAATAAATTATATGTATTTATTTATTTTAAATAAAGGCTTGTTAAATGTAATATCTTTATTACTTTTATTAGTTTTTTCTTATTATATTTTCTTTTATATATGCATAAATTGCAATTTTTATTTATACTAATATTTGAGTGATTGCTGATGCTTCAAAGGTTAGTGCATATTCATAAGTATTGTCCGTCCACAAAAGCCATGCCTAGCTAAGGTGGATGAGTCCAAATGTGAAAGGGAGAATCGCAGTTGGTATAAATATAGATAAAAATTATTGAATTAATATTATATTAAGTTCTGTTAAATATACTATTTCCAACGTTGAAACTAATCATTTAGCATTTGACATTACAATAAACTTCCATTCAACTTCAGCTATCTTGCATTTGAAAACATCCATGTGTGAAGCTGTCATCCCTATTTTATCGTTGGACTCGTTCAGTTAGCACTTGCGTCGATGGTCGCGGCTAAGCTGGACGGACAGTATGTCCCAAAAAGATAAAGTTTCAGAATGATCTAGTTAATAATTTTATTTCATAATAAATCAAAAATATGATGATTTTTGTACATAAAAGTGAATTCATATTAAGTTTTTAGAAATGCATCTTCTGCTTATTTTATTATGATTAAAAAATTAATTTTTGTGTTATATAGTGATCAAATTTTGTGTCATAGCATAAAATTTGAGTGCTATGTAACTCGAAAATGAAAAAAATTTCTCTCAAATTTTGTGTCATAGCAGACAGCTATGACACAAAATTTGGAGGGAATTTCTATCATTGCCTTCTAAAATATGCATTTAAAATGAATATTTCAATAGTTTTATATTATTTCATTTATTATAAATAAGAATATTGCACAATAATGATTTATATGTTGTTTTCTGTATCAATATATTTATTATAAATAATTTTTTCATTTTGCAGCTGACTACAACAGTAGGTGATGTGAAAATTAATAAATCAAAGTACAATTATTTAGAATTTCAACCACATGAACCTGATGTTAGTGGTGAAGGTAAATTATTTCATAAGAATATATTTTTTTATACTTGAAATAAAACAATATGTACATCAAAATTTTATAAAAAATATAAACTTGAATCAGAAAAAGCCTATTATTTAATAAATTAATATCATTCATCTCTAAAAACTTATTGATCATAGCAAATAAAACTATAATTCAGATATACATACATTTTTGTAATACTGTATTTTATAATAAATTTCACAACTGTATCAATTAGAAGTTTCTTATTTCACAGTTTTAAATGAAAAGTTTTGATTATAAAATTTTTTTTTTAGTGTAATCACTACCATTTTGAAATACTGCTGTGATATGTTAACAAACTGTGTAATTTTAGATTATATTAGTTACTAGAACATTCTGCTATTATCATGTTTAAAATTCTTGAAGAGTTTTTGAAATTTTCTGAAATTTGAAAATGAAATTTCATGTTCATAGGTAACTCAAACTATGTGTATATTCTTTTCATTATTATAAACAATATAAGTATTATTTTCTGTTTTATTTCATGTTTTAGTTATTTTATTTATTCTTCATATACTGTATTTCAAAATAAATAAATAGCCTGTTTTATGTATAACTTACTTTAGTTATGTTAAGAGAATAAATCTAATGTAAGCTTGTGACATGTTTAAAACTTTTTAAAAATTTTAATTCTGTAATAGAATAATATTTTTGAATGTACATATATATCTATATATTTATATCTAATGATAGATAAAGCCAGATCTAGTGATATAAAATATTTATCGAAAAAATATTTTCTAATTTTTAACAATTTTCATCAGAATGAAATTTAAAATTTTTTTTTTTTCTGATTTCAGAATATGGTCATATCGTGGAATTTTATGATTTTCCTGTTGATTTTAAAACTCAAGATCTTATGGCTATTTTTAGTACTTTTAAGTAAGTATTACAAAATAATTTAATCAAAATATTTAAAAATAAAGTGATTTACTGTATATGTAAAAAGATAAGCTCTAATTCAAAGTGGGAAAAAATCCTGAAGATGACTTTGTGAAGTCAAAAGTACTTCTCCAGTAAATTTTAATAAATTATTATTTTTCCACTTTGAAATTTTTTTATTTTTTTTATTTTTTTTTTCATATATAGTCATTCTATAAGTAGAAGATTACATATACATTATTTAAAGTGATTTATGTGGACTAATATTTCTATAGTTACAAACAGAATGATTCTTGAGATTTGTTTGTAAATCAAAAAATTCATAACTCAGAATTTATTCTTACATTGAATCCAAAGGTACTTGAATTTGGTGTTGTTTAAGTACCTTCCATATTTTCTATGCCCCATATAACTGCTAAACATTCCAACTTTATGGTAATGTAGTTATATTCCAATTTATTTTGGATTCTCCTGGTACAGACAATAATTTTCTTCTGGCATAATATGGCTTTTAACAATTCTAGAAAACAGCACTAGATTGCAGTTCAACTAAAATAACTAATACTTTATTAACGTTTTCGACCTTTCGGCCATCTTCAGATAAAGAATTAAATATTCGAAAAAAGAATATACAGTTAGAACAAAAACAAACAAATCAAATATGATGACATCATTCAAAACGTAAATGTTTTAAAAACCAAAGAAATGGTTATGACAATATATATAAAGTTCTCTAAGTAATTACAAAATAAAAGTATAACATAAGATGACCCGATTGACTACCTATTTACTTAACTAGTCTCTCGTATTATATGTAGATCTACGCCTCTCTTATACCTCTCTTTATAGCATATTTCCAAGGTTGCGGCGGGTCCCACGCCAAACGGTCATTTAACAGCTTTTTCTTCTCCCCTCTCTTCAGGATTTCAATTGATTCGGCCACTTCCGGTTGCGTACGATTCACGAGCGGTTTCACGATTCTTGTCTCAGTCCACTTTATGTTTATATCAGTCGCATATGCCTCCTTCGCTAATGCTGTGGTCAGTGCTCCATGCTGGATATCTCTCTTATGTTCTAAGATTCTTTTTCTTAAATTTCTCCTAGTGACGCCGATATATGAGGCCTCTTCTCCTGTTTTCATGTTGACAGTCATGTTGAAATGGGCCTTTAGAAAGCAGCTAGGACCATATAAGAAGCGTAAACTTGACCTAAACAAAGTATTAACTATACTAGATGACATAGTCCTTCCAGATTTTGTGCAAGAAGTTATCCACAAGGGTCCCTCATATGCTCTATGGGACGACAGAAATCCACTAGAGGATATACCAGTCTTCGAATCCTTATTAACACGCATAGATGAGATGTAGAAAGATAGGTATAGATGGTTTTTTTTAGGTCAGAAAAGCATTGTTAAAATTTAAATAAAGGCTTGTTAAATGTAATATCTTTATTACTTTTATTAGTTTTTTCTTATTATATTTTTTTAAATAAAGGCTTGTTAAATGTAATATCTTTATTACTTTTATTAGTTTTTTCTTATTTCTACATTTTTAACATATAAAGTCGATCTTAATGACAAACAAGTTGGCCACCCCTGATATATATAGTAGCAGCAGCCATGTTTATTCATTAAAAAAGATAGTATACATTTCTGATCTTATTTATGAAATGCCTGATAAATTAATATTTTTGTATGCATTTAAATATTAATATTTAAAGATAGTTGCAGTTTTTTAATAATAAAATAAAAAAGAAAATTGTATTTTTTGGAATAAATATGATTGATCCTGCCACTACCATAGAATGTGATACTAGTACAAAGAGGATACAATGCAGTTGTTTTATATATTTATTAGTTGTATTTGTGCAATATCTAATATTTAAATACCTGCAAAAATATTAATTTATGTACAATTTAACTATATATTTTAAAGAAAAAAAAATCAAAAGACTGTAAGATCTTTGTAGGAATAGGCTTGAATGATAGGAATGCAATTCAACTGAGCCAGCAAATTTTCTTATAAAAATTGTTCAAATTTTTGACTGCCCATGTATAAACTGACCCTTCTTATCCAAAAATTTTAAAAATATATTTTAGCTTTATATACAAAATAATTAGGTTCCTACGAACTTTTCCTCCTAACATTTTCATACTTGGTTTGTGTGTGTTTTTTCTATTTACAGACACCTTATTTAATATGTATTACAGTACTTACAATATAGTATGTATGGTAACAGATAAACAAGGCTTTGCAAAGCAGAATAAATTATATGTATTTATTTATTTTAAATAAAGGCTTGTTAAATGTAATATCTTTATTACTTTTATTAGTTTTTTCTTATTTCTATCTTTTATATATGCATAAATTGCAATTTTTATTTATACTAATATTTGAGTGATTGCTGATGCTTCAAAGGTTAGTGCATATTCATAAGTATTGTCCGTCCACAAAAGCCATGCCTAGCTAAGGTGGATGAGTCCAAATGTGAAAGGGAGAATCGCAGTTGGTATAAATATAGATAAAAATTATTGAATTAATATTATATTAAGTTCTGTTAAATATACTATTTCCAACGTTGAAACTAATCATTTAGCATTTGACATTACAATAAACTTCCATTCAACTTCAGCTATCTTGCATTTGAAAACATCCATGTGTGAAGCTGTCATCCCTATTTTATCGTTGGACTCGTTCAGTTAGCACTTGCGTCGATGGTCGCGGCTAAGCTGGACGGACAGTATGTCCCAAAAAGATAAAGTTTCAGAATGATCTAGTTAATAATTTTATTTCATAATAAATCAAAAATATGATGATTTTTGTACATAAAAGTGAATTCATATTAAGTTTTTAGAAATGCATCTTCTGCTTATTTTATTATGATTAAAAAATTAATTTTTGTGTTATATAGTGATCAAATTTTGTGTCATAGCATAAAATTTGAGTGCTATGTAACTCGAAAATGAAAAAAATTTCTCTCAAATTTTGTGTCATAGCAGACAGCTATGACACAAAATTTGGAGGGAATTTCTATCATTGCCTTCTAAAATATGCATTTAAAATGAATATTTCAATAGTTTTATATTATTTCATTTATTATAAATAAGAATATTGCACAATAATGATTTATATGTTGTTTTCTGTATCAATATATTTATTATAAATAATTTTTTCATTTTGCAGCTGACTACAACAGTAGGTGATGTGAAAATTAATAAATCAAAGTACAATTATTTAGAATTTCAACCACATGAACCTGATGTTAGTGGTGAAGGTAAATTATTTCATAAGAATATATTTTTTTATACTTGAAATAAAACAATATGTACATCAAAATTTTATAAAAAATATAAACTTGAATCAGAAAAAGCCTATTATTTAATAAATTAATATCATTCATCTCTAAAAACTTATTGATCATAGCAAATAAAACTATAATTCAGATATACATACATTTTTGTAATACTGTATTTTATAATAAATTTCACAACTGTATCAATTAGAAGTTTCTTATTTCACAGTTTTAAATGAAAAGTTTTGATTATAAAATTTTTTTTTTAGTGTAATCACTACCATTTTGAAATACTGCTGTGATATGTTAACAAACTGTGTAATTTTAGATTATATTAGTTACTAGAACATTCTGCTATTATCAATGTTTAAATTCTTGAAGAGTTTTTGAAATTTTCTGAAATTTGAAAATGAAATTTCATGTTCATAGGTAACTCAAACAATGTGTATATTCTTTTCATTATTATAAACAATATAAGTATTATTTTCTGTTTTATTTCATGTTTTAGTTATTTTATTTATTCTTCATATACTGTATTTCAAAATAAATAAATAGCCTGTTTTTATGTATAACTTACTTTAGTTATGTTAAGAGAATAAATCTAATGTAAGCTTGTGACATGTTTAAAACTTTTTAAAAATTTTAATTCAGTAATAGAATAATATTTTTGAATGTACATATATATCTATATATTTATATCTAATGATAGATAAAGCCAGATCTAGTGATATAAAATATTTATCGAAAAAATATTTTCTAATTTTTAACAATTTTCATCAGAATGAAATTTAAAATTTTTTTTTTTTCTGATTTCAGAATATGGTCATATCGTGGAATTTTATGATTTTCCTGTTGATTTTAAAACTCAAGATCTTATGGCTATTTTTAGTACTTTTAAGTAAGTATTACAAAATAATTTAATCAAAATATTTAAAAATAAAGTGATTTACTGTATATGTAAAAAGATAAGCTCTAATTCAAAGTGGGAAAAAATCCTGAAGATGACTTTGTGAAGTCAAAAGTACTTCTCCAGTAAATTTTAATAAATTATTATTTTTCCACTTTGAAATTTTTTTATTTTTTTTATTTTTTTTTTCATATATAGTCATTCTATAAGTAGAAGATTACATATACATTATTTAAAGTGATTTATGTGGACTAATATTTCTATAGTTACAAACAGAATGATTCTTGAGATTTGTTTGTAAATCAAAAAATTCATAACTCAGAATTTATTCTTACATTGAATCCAAAGGTACTTGAATTTGGTGTTGTTTAAGTACCTTCCATATTTTCTATGCCCCATATAACTGCTAAACATTCCAACTTTATGGTAATGTAGTTATATTCCAATTTATTTTGGATTCTCCTGGTACAGACAATAATTTTCTTCTGGCATAATATGGCTTTTAACAATTCTAGAAAACAGCACTAGATTGCAGTTCAACTAAAATAACTAATACTTTATTAACGTTTTCGACCTTTCGGCCATCTTCAGATAAAGAATTAAATATTCGAAAAAAGAATATACAGTTAGAACAAAAACAAACAAATCAAATATGATGACATCATTCAAAACGTAAATGTTTTAAAAACCAAAGAAATGGTTATGACAATATATATAAAGTTCTCTAAGTAATTACAAAATAAAAGTATAACATAAGATGACCCGATTGACTACCTATTTACTTAACTAGTCTCTCGTATTATATGTAGATCTACGCCTCTCTTATACCTCTCTTTATAGCGTATTTCCAA
>AYEL01081576.1:0-32257 GCA_000484575.1 Olivierus martensii | reverse complement strand
TACTGTAGTTATTTTGTCATTTTTAATACATTTCCATCCATATATACTTACTAGGTGGCGCTTTGGTAATAGCTGCCGTTTGCTGATAATTACGATAATTATTAGAAAGTTATTTTATTTTACATAAATATATATAACAAAAAGAAATGCCTTTTATTTTTAATATAACTATGAAAAGCAATAATATGTGAATAAAATAAAGGCGATGCAAATATGAAAATAATGAAACTCAAGTTAGGCAGTTGGCAACTTATCTTGTTACTATGTACACTGACTCGTAATTTTACAAAGGTGATCTTTCAAATCCGTCAAAGAAAATAATGAATACTCTTTTATTACGCAAGTAAGCGTGTATGTTTTACACTCTGGTGAAAGACAAGAAAATTGTTATTTTGAATAATATGAAAGTTTAATTTTAAAGTTCAAGTTTACCATAAAAAAACAATATAGGTGGCGCGGAACTATCATCATTCCTGTATAGAGACACGCTGTCGTTTCTCTCGCTGAAAATTAGTGAGAGACCCGACCGGGTCTCTTGATTTGTTTTAATATATATTGCATAACAACAAAGATGCTTACATTATTTCTGGTTTAAAATAAAATGCATGTTTTATTTCTTGTTTCTTAAGCATTTTTATGCAACTTATACATAATATTTAATTTCATAATATATATATATATATTAGTTCAAATCTGTTGATTGTCATAAAATAGACTTCACATTATTATACATATATATCAGATGCCATATAACAGCTCATAAGACTATTATATAAAAAATATCTTTTTTTAAAATTATACTTAAATTTTTAAATAAACTTCTTTAAATTGAAAATTTCTGATTAATAATCCGAAATAAAATACACAAACAATTTTCAATTTAAAGAAGTTTATTTAAAAATAATTGTTTGTGAACTGTTACATGGCATCTGAAGGACTTCACACTATTTTTTTTTTTCTTCATATTTTCAAAATGCATTTTAACATTGCATAATATGAATATTGTATCTCAAGGAGATGAAAAAGAAGATATAATTGTTTTTGCAATTGAAAAAAGTTTTATATACATGAAAGTTTTATGATACTTATGAGATACCATATAATGATTTAATGAGTTTAAGTGATTATTCAGTATGTCTATAATTCAATGTTTCAACTAGAATTTCACAATAATTTAGAACCATAGATGTAATGATAGTTTATAACAAATTATTAGACAAGAATTTCAGTAATTGATAGAAAAGAAAAAAATTCAACTCTTTTATAAGTATTATTATTATTCTCTTAGCAGTTTAAGTTTTGCAAGAATTAGAATTACATTCTTTACAAAATTTCATGAATAGTTAAGTAACATAAGAATATTTCCATGTATTTTTGCTATTATTAAAAACATTAATTTCTTAAATTATTTAGAATTTTTGCAACCATATCGACCACGACCCGAAACATCAGCATCATTAGCTAGAAGATTGGTTTCAGGTGCCTTGGGTGTTAAATTACATGTTCCTAAAGAACAAAGAGAGCTAGAAAGACAAAGACTGAAAGAAGCAAGAGGTAAACTCATGTTATCAATAATTTTCTTGTAAACATAGATAAATAACAAACATTTAATAGCATTAAAGTCTTTATTGCTATTAAATGCTTGTTGTTTATCTGTTTACATTATGCGAAATAGGCATTGTTATAAGAAGGCATTAATTTCCTTTGAGTATATAATTTTGATATTTAATTCTATTCATTCTCTTATATCAAATAATGGTATAATACTTATTTATATATGAACTTTGGAAGTATTTATCTTCATTTAATAATTATTTTTTAATGAATAATAATGAAAATGATAAATGAAGATGTTTGATGTAATAAAAATTAAAAATGTATTTTGCTTTAGAAGGATTTATAATTTTAATGAGTTCATTCTTCTACAAAGAACCAACTTAAAAGCACATTCCAAGTTATATCTATTTGACATCTTGTTTGCTGTTATGCTCACAAAAATCTGAAGTTATACAAATGTGCACAGAATCATAAATTGAAATAGCATTTCTCACAAATGCTATTTCAGTTTGTGATTATTGGTCAGCATATATTTGATACTTTGATTTGTTATATACTGCATTTTGTGCATAAGATTTATGTATAATTCCTGTACTATATTAGAAATGTAATATATTATTATTGGATTTAGAAAATTGACATAAAATTGTGGAATTCTGGGCAGAAATAGAATTGCGGAAACTACAGGTCTTACAACATACGAGCGGTTCAGGTTAGCCATGCGAATAAGGATGACTGTCAGAGGCGTCTCAGCCGAGAAATGGAGAACAACATTGAAGTTAATTCAACAGCTTCTTTATTTGTAAAACACACAATCAAGAGAGATTTCTATTTACACACGTTATGTACCGACAATGAGAGGTAGATACCTGTAAATATAAACTTGTTTTATCACTCTTGTTGACGAACTTGGAAATGGCATGAACAGTCTTTAGTCTCTAATCAACAGTCTCTAGTCTCTTGAAAATACCACACACAACACAGTACAGATGATTGACAACTCTATTGCAGATATTATGCTGCTTATTTCCATGTTTATCTGTTATTAATTTTGGTTAATTCTTATTGCTTCCAGTAATAAAAATTAATCAAAATTGACAAAATCATATTTTATTGAGATCTGAAATCATTCATGCCTTATTTTCTATCTCTAAAATTTTATTGCTTCTACTAATTAGATTAGAAGGCCTGGATATATATGCAAAATTTGCTTCATATAGTTTCTAGTCTAGTTTCTGATTCCTAATGTATTTATAATGCTTCCTAAGTTGAGCATTGTTTTGGGTATTGCATATAGAGGAGAGTAGCAAAATGGTTTTTTGGAATTTTCTTCCCAACCATTGTTGTTACCTGATGGTAATTTTTATATATATATTCTCCTATCATGTAACCAGAAAAATATTGCTGTATGCTTCTGAATAATTGCATGTTATCTTAATAAGGTAAGTTTAATTTACTATCATTTCCTTATTTGTTTTTGATAAAATTTGAATTTGATTCTACAGAAAAAGTATTAAAATGAAGTTTTATTACTTTTATTAAATGATAATATAGATGTTATAATTAGAATTCTTGTAATATACTTGCTAGGTAGGCTAAATCATGATTATGGATGTTGGGGAAGAGTGAGATATATAACTCTCGAGCAGATTGCGATAGCTATCTCATTTTGCCCCACAGTTTTTCAGCAATGAATGGACCAGAAATATTATTATTTTTAATACAATAGATTTAGTATGTTTTTATAATGTTTTGTACATAAGTACATTACTAAATATTAAGAGAAAAATATACTGCACTGCCATCACTACTTGATATATTTATATATATTTTAACAGTAAATAGCTGTATAATGTGCTGCCATCTATTATACTTGGAATTATTATATATTTATATGATATAATATATTTTGTATTATTGGATAAAATATAAATTATGTAGTATGTGTTCTCTCATGTATATTTAGATAATTAGTTTGGTAACTCTTATGCAAAAGTATCTTTTCATTCTCATTTTAAAATTTAAAAATTCATATGCTATCTATAAATACTGTACAAATAATCATTAATAAATTAAATAGTTACATATTTTTAACTTAATATTAGTTTATGTTAAAATATTGTCAGAATTTTTTCTAATGAAATCTATATGAACATGATTGTTCACTTTTATACAATTTTTTTTATTAAAATTTATATTCAATATTGGTAAGCATCCTGTTTTTATGATAAAAGTAAAAAGTTTTGTTCATATACTTTATAGTTGCTATTGTGTTTTTTCTACATGATCAAAAAACTAATGAAAGCAATATTTGCCATAAATGTGGTCAATTAAAATTAACAACATATAAGAATAAACAAATGTATAAAATTTGTTTGCTAAATCTGATGTTGATAAATATTGTCCTGAAAGAGAGCTTTTCAAAAGCCTTAAATCAGGGGTATTCCCAAAGTTTTTCCTAGGTGGGTCAAATTGTAAATTCCAAAATATTTGGTGGGCCAAAAAAGTGTTAAGGAAAAATATGTTCAAATTGATAAAAAATTAGACACAAGGGAAAGATTTATACTAATTTTATAGCATGATCGTTCTTTATTTATGACAATAATTACTTTTTATTATAAATTGTTTAAAATAACACATTTCAAAAATAATTAAAACAAATAATTAAATAATTTCAAATAACAAAAAAGAAAAAATAAGAACTTTAAAACCATCCTGTTACCGGGATGAATGGCGGAGGGATAGAAGCCTTAACGGTGCCCACCCGAGAGTTGGCCGAACTCGGGCTGTAGGAGATTTCTTCTCCAGGGAGCCTCCTAAAATTAAGGGCTCTGAATTCAAGTCCTATTAGCCCTTATATAGATCCATCACTGTATATGTGCTAATAAAACTTTTGAGTCATTTAGATTTTTATAGAATTATTACAGGTAATCTTGATTAGCTCCGGGGGAAGTTCGCTTCCCTAGGGAATCACAAAACCTCGGGGAGTTGATCCGAGCGATATTCGGCCACGGCAAGGCGCCAGAGCCCGGCCATTGCACGGCGTCGGTCGATATCGTCCCCATGGTGGCCCACCAGTCTGGCCCGGACAGTGAGCTGCATCGGAGATCGAACCGGGGGAGATTCTCGCCCTTTCTCGGTCGTTCGCGATCTCTGAGGGGTGGTCTGCGCTTCGTGTGCGCACCCCTCCACTAGGAGCGATACAAGTCTAAGACCTAGGTGTTTTTAGAGTTGCTTGCACGGTCACTAGATGATCTAATGAACCGTCTTGCCCCGTCTACGATTATTCGTGGTTCTGGTGACACTCGTGGTCTCTCCCTATTGGGAAGACCTTCCGCCGTTGTATCAAAGTCTCAGTTGGGAAGTTTGTTCAGTTGTGTGAGCGGTACTTTGTACTGCCTTATCTCGGCTATGGTTTCGGTTGCTTTAGCAACTCCGGGCGCAAGGGGCCGAGGTTGAAGGATCTTCAGCCCGGCAGGCCTACTGGATCAGCGTGGCCCCCTTGCTGAAGTGGCGCAGAGGTGGGGTTCCCTTCCCCGCCGACAGCTCAGGCGATGATTAAAGCCGAGTTCCATCTCGCAGAAGGATCCCTGTAGTGCCATTTGGCGGAGCAGGGCCATGTTGCCTTTTTAGGCGCACAGTCACATTTATAAATGAGCCTAAAAAATAGTTCCATACTGTTTATCGCAGCCACGTGACGTCATTTTTGGATAGCCAATAATACATCGCTCGGCTGAAAATGAGATTTCTCCCAAGTGGTACCAAAATAAATATTTAATTTATTAATTATTCTTGGCTATAATTGACTATAATTTATTTATTATTCTTGGCTATAACATTAACAAATAATTATTCAGTGGATATTTGAAAGATACATATGGACAACCTATTCCATGCTATTGGCAATGGCTGGTTAAAACAATAAAACATAAACAATTTAAGATATTCTTTTTTTTAACTTTTCAATAAACTTATTATCTAGAAGTTGCTCGATATCGACTTTGAGATCTTGATATTCCTCTTCTCGATCTCGATATTCCTCTGTCTGCAGAAGTAATTCTTCCTCTGTCTGCAGAATTAATTCTTCCTCTGGAAACAATTCTTTCTGAAGATCTTTGATCATCATTATAGATATTTTTACATATTATTATATCGCAAAAAAACAGTAATGAATTTATAAGGGTTAAAAGCTGAAAATTTAAAATTTTAATTTAAAGTTGTTTATACAATATAAATCAGTAAAATAATAACAACTTACTCCAGCTGTATACACTAAAATGTTTAATTTAAAGGAAACTATTTCGTTTATGATGCACCAAGGTCCAATAATTCCAGATAAAGAACAGCTAAAAATGTTCCTTATACAGTTCTGAAAATCATAAAATGCAAGTCTGTCTATATTATAATTATTTTATATTGAATGTGATATTTAATACAGAAACCAATAACAATTATTTATAAACACGTATTTATAAAATCGAATAACATATGAAAACTTTGAAATGTTAAAATTATTTTAAAATTGATATCTTAAGTATAATACTTACACCTGTTAT
Organism: Olivierus martensii; assembly: GCA_000484575.1. Lineage (NCBI taxonomy): Eukaryota > Metazoa > Arthropoda > Arachnida > Scorpiones > Buthidae > Olivierus > Olivierus martensii. The sequence continues at coordinate 26,144 of AYEL01081576.1, read as the reverse complement.
GTATTCTACTCCAGAGTTATTTGACGAGAGAATGAACAGTTCGGTAATTATAAAAATCAAACTCACTACATTGAATGAAAAATTCGAGATTACAATAAACATTTCTGTTCTTTTTTTATTATTATCATCGGGATAAGAATGAATATAGCTGTAGTAGATATCACCTAAAATAATATAGAATAATTTATAATTTCCTATCTAAAATGCTATTTATATATAAGTTTAGAATGAACTAATAGATATTACATTAAATCGAAATTTAATGATTGAAAAATTTAAGATTACAATAAACATTTCTGTTTTTTTATTATGATGATCGGGATAAGAGTAAATATAGATGTAATGGATATCACCTAAAATAATATAGAATAATTTATAATTTCCTATCTAAAATGCTATTTATATATAAGTTTAGAATAGCGAAGAGCAAGAATAGAAAGAAAAAAATTAATTGAATAAATTTTTCAGAAGAATGATACTTGTGTCTCGGAACTCACACTCATTTTCTTCAAACGGCCACTTTAGACATCTTTTGGTTGTGTAAAAAACACAAAATAATTATTATTTTAGTCATTCACAAATCTATTTTTGCCTGTTTATTGCCAAAGATTTAATTTTTTAATTAATTTCTATGCATAATACGAAAATATAATGCTTTTTGCTGAAATATTTTATATAAATATATATAAAAACAATAATTAAAGAATATACTACTAAAATAAAAAATAATCATACCAATTCAAATGCCATCAAAAATATTCTTATCTTATAAATTAACTTTTTGCTCCCATCTTGTAGCAGACGAACATTAAGAAGAAATTCGAATTTCTGCGTTCGAATGGAACGAAGAACGAATTTCGAATTACAATTTAAATTTGAATGCCTGTCACGTGCGAACGCGGCAAGATGGCGGAACTAAAAACTGAAATATTAAAAAATTATATAAATAATTCCATCCTGAGTATACAGTGCAATTATTTTGCGTTTATTGAGTGAAAATACGTGCTTCCGATGATAGGTCCTAAATTTTCCGATAGCAGAAATTTCTTTTTTAAATTCTGTTGTAAAGATAGAAAATGTGAATGGACTGCATTCTCCTAAATTTTCCAATTGCCAAAATTTCTTTTTTAATTCCGTTCTAAAGATAGAAAATGTGAATGGATTGTTATTCATTTGGATTATTTTTCATCGAATCTTATCGATTCTGCTTTCTATTCTATTATATTTTAGTAATCTTAACTCTTAAGTTTGATTTTGATGTGAGAGAAATTTTTTTTGAAATTTTAATTAAAACACCGAATTTTACTATGACGATAAATGATATCCAACATATAAAGAGTTGCGCGAAGGCCTTCGGAATTTTCTCGAAGTGCACAGAGAGTGTGCACTTCGCCGTATGAGCAAAGTGTTCAGTCGGTCGTAAGAGCGTCGGTCGATAGTTCGCTAAGCGACAGACGTGGCCATCGGAACCTTCTCTATGTGAAAGCGAGAAGTGTCTGCTTGGCTGTATGAGCATCGGTCGATAGATCGCTATCTTATGAGCCACAGCCCGTGATCTCTAGACTTTTTTCAGTTTCCACCAACGAATGTCCATTTGGTCGCTTGGTCATCGGTCGATAGACCGCCATGGCGTGAGCATTGGCTTATTGCTATCATACCCATTTCGGATATTCCTAAAACATTTAGATAATTGAACAATAATAGTACAACACTTATAAATAACAACAGTTACACGAAGATATTCATGCTTGACAATGATCCGATCATCGCATCCAACCTCGCATAACAAACATTTTCACTTGATACAATACGGTTACACAACACCAACACGTTTCCCAAAATCCAACCTCTGGGTCCACGTCCCGGGAAACGGAAACGCTCGATTAATTATCATTAATTGGCGGCTGAAGAGGCTCTGGTAACATTTGCACATATTTGTATTACAAAAATATGAATCAAAAAATAAGAAACTGAATTTATAAATCATTAAAATGTGTATTTTACTATTTATTTATTTATTTATCATTACAGGTAAACAAAATCAATAATTTACACTACCCGTTTCTGGTAATAAAGTATTTATCCTGTTTAGAGCTTTGTTTTTTGTGTGCATTTTGTAAGAAAAAATAAATTCATCAATCTGAAGTGTGTAACTTGTGCAGTTGTTTTTTAATAATAATATTCAGTCTTGGTTCTAAATTGGTTGAATGTATCCTTAACACCGCTTGTAAAACTTTATCAGTTAATTTTGATCTCAATTTGGACTTATTAATATTCACAATTGAGAAGTTTTTTCTCATATATAAGTGCTTCCAAATAATGAAAACATATTTGAAAGTATATTTTTTCGCATATATAAGTGCTTCCAAATAATGAAAACATATTAGGAAGCACTTATACATGTATGTATTTTTTTAACTGAACAATTTTTAATTATATGATAAAATTTATTTTTTGTAAAAATTATAAATTATCTCTATGAATTCGAGATTGCGGATGATCTGACATCGCGGGCCGCATTTCTAAAGTTTGAGGGCTGCATTTGGCCCGCGGGCTGCACTTTGGGAACCACTCCCTTAAATGATGTATCACTTAAAATGCTTAACTTATCATTGGTAGATTCTTGTAATGAATTTAATCCATTTTGATTTAACAGGTTAAATAGCAAAATATTGTTACCTTTTCATGATAAGTAATGCACAGTATCATTGAATGAACTTCAAATAATTCTGTTCATATACAATAATAGATTTCTCACTGTGGTAAATAATAAATAACAGAGCTACCTGGAGAGAGACTTGTTAAATAAGAATACCAACGGATAATAATAAAACTGAAGATGTGAATGAACAGAATGAGTGGGAAAAAGATTTTGTAAGAACAAATAACCAGAAAAGCTAGAATGAAGTGATGACACAGATAGTACAAAATGCAAATACAGACACTGGACACCAAAAGGAATGGCAAATATATGGACCTACTATTAAGGTAGAGGCAAACAGATGCATCTTTACACATGAAGATAGAAAAATAAACAAAGTTAAATTTTAAGATTCTTGCTGTTTTAAGACAGAAAATTAAAATGAATTCCACTTGTTTTCATCCATTTGAAAATTAAATTTATTACAATGCAAAGAAAAGGAGAATACGGAAGTTTTTATTCCCAGAGATAAACTAAGAAGATAAAAATTATATCAAAAAATGTGACACAAAACTGTCATATAGTGATTGTATAACTATTGAAAAAAGGCTTGAATTTAAAGAGAGACAAGGCAACAGAGAGTCTAAAGTATTTTTTGGAGTTCCTACTATAAAGCAAATGAGAGCAAGTTTCATGTGTTCTGTTTTTCAAAGGCATGAAGAATACGTCAAAATAAATTCAGGATCTAAAGAAAAGGTGTGAATTATTTAGATAAGATATGTAAATAGAATGAGCATGTGATTTTCATTTCAACCTTTACAGTATAACAAGTTTGATCTACTGCTTTATTCTTGAACACAGCCAGCTGAATTCTTTTTACTTCTCTGTTTATTCTATATAACTGCAACATATGAAATATTTATAATTTTTTATCGTATTTATCTCTATGTGCATGTTTCCATATCCCTCTTTCTTTTGTACAACATTAAATCTCAGCAAATTGAATTCTAATTTTTGTGTGTCATAAATAATAAAAATTTTAAAATATATTTTTTATTTATTTTTTGTCTTTGTACCTGCATACTCTGTCCTTTTGTTTTTGCTTTAGCAGTAGGTTCAATATTTAATTCATTTTAGTGTCCCATTTTGTCTGCACCTTATTCCGTTTATACTACTATCATTTCACTCTAGCTCAGTGTTTCTCAACGTGGGGCGCATGTCCCACCAGGGGGCAATTTGACTTTTAGGAGAGCAATTCGCAAATGACTTATTAACAATGAATTTTTTTCATTTCTTTTGGTTTCAGTAAGTTTTTCAGTATCTAAATATATATTGTGACATACACATTTTTAAAATTAAAATCAGAATGTACATGGTGGTTGTGAACTTTATTTACTGTTTTTTAATATTAATTTTATATTATATTTTTTTAAACAATTTTTAGTGATTTCTTCCTCAGTACTTCAACTGTCCTTTTGTTCTTTTAGTTTTCTGTTTCGTGGATGCTATGTTTTTGGAAGCCTGTTTAGACCATGTTGATAGCCTTTTAAGCTTTCTCCACATGAATAAGAGTTCACTTTTTGAATAATAAAAATTATATGCTCAGGGGGGCATCAGGATTTTAGAGATGCTTAGGTGGGGCATGGCCAAAAAAAGATTGGGAACCACTGCTCTAGCTCCTCTGGTTTTTTTTCCCCCAAAATTTGCTTTTCTCATTCATTCTGTCCATATTTTCTGCTTTTTCAGAATTACTCTCTATTTGATTGGGGAATGAGCTACTGGGAGAGAAACTCATTTTAATGTTCATCATCTGATGAAGATCTGGATATAAGGGGAATGAAATATTTGTTTAGTGTAATGTATTGGTTAATTTTTACAATGAAAATATTAGATCAATATTTGTATCATTGTATATTGCATTATTTATTCAACCAATCACTGTCTTCATATTAGCAAATTCCTAAGACCCAGTTTTACAATGTTCTGCTAAAGTTCCTGTTATTTTTAACCACCAGTTATCTGTTTTAGAATTGCTAGATAAAATGCTAATTAGTAACATCAATAACTACCAATTAGTGTTTAATATAATAATAATATAATCATAGGCTATCAGTACTTTGCATCAACCATCTATAACAACAAGTGAGATTCTAATCAGTCCCTCTAAAACAGGGATGCACAAACCATGGCCTGCAGGCTACATGCGGCCCTCTGTTGATTTGTTGACGGCCCGCCTCACCATGTGTTATTTTAACAAGTCACACAATCAATGAAATATTGTAATTTCGAACAATGCATTTTCAAATAATATTTTTCTGATGTGCAAATATTTTTACTGTGGTTCTGTAATAATGTTTTTAAACAAAAGAAAAAATAATAATAATAATATTTATAATAATAATAATTTTTATTTTTACTGTATTATATGTGTGAAATAGATAATTTAAAAAAATTGTACAAGTTACAAGGTAGCATTGTCACTTAACTAATGAAAATATAGAATCAATCTTGCATTTGGTTATTTCAGATGTCAAACCTAACAAAAAAGCTGTTAAAAATCAATGCAATACTATGTATCCAATTAAAAATTCTTTGCTTATTTTTGATTATGTTGCTTTGTAACATGTAATTAATTTTGTGATTTTTGTTGGTGGCTCTTCTATAACTCACAGTGAATCTATGCTGCACTTGGTCTTAACAAGTCTGTACAACGCTGCTCTAGAATCTCCATAGGATTGCCAGAAATCTCCATCAATGTTAGAAACTTTACTAAATAATTGTTTAAATATAATTATTTTGCAAAGTCACAATATTTAAAAATTAGCAATAATAATAATCTAAACCTAATGGTTTTAACAAATCTGCATATCCAGAGTCTGGCCTGAGCTCAGGTCTTTTTACTATTTTCTAAAATAAATCAATCAATCAAATTTAATCTATCACTAACTAATGCTTACAAGACATAACAAAACAATCTAAAAACTTCCAGTTGTTAAACAAGTGTTAGAACTAAATAACAAAAAAACGACGTTAGAACTAATACTACTAAATTGAATAAATTTTCAAAGCAAGTTAAATAATAAAAAGAATTTATTTGACTCAAACTCTTACAAGAAAAGTTTTAACCAAAGCTTTATTTAACCAGTAATAAAGATCAAAACAAGTTATCAAAAAAAACTTGTTTAATCAAAATTCAAAAATCCAAATATTCACAACAACAATAAATATAAATCTTAAATACTAATTAATTCTACTATCTCCACACTCTGATACAAACTCAAGTAACTGTCAATCTTACAAAAAGTTAGAAGTCACAAGCAGCTCCAATGTAATATAAACCTTGCCATGTCATTTTTTGCACACATTTTTAATATAGTGACTTTACAGTCCTGAACTTGTCTCATTTACATAAGTTGTGCAACAAGTTCAAGTTTCTTAGTTTACAGAGCAATCAATTCATGTCATCCTCTTTACAAATTGTGTGCCAAATATAAAACATCAATAAGAGATCTTATATTCTCACATTGGATCAGTGGTAATGATTTAGATGAGATGATGTTGAGAGCCGAGAGAGTTCGTTGGGAGACTGATTTCTGATCTGTAACACACAATTTCTAACTGATGAGACAGAGAATGACAAAGTGAGTTAACTCTTAAACTAAACATAATACATTAAATAATAATGAAAATAATACAAAATAATAATGGAGAGTATAATAAAATAATAATAATAGGATAGGTCAGAGTTAGCTTCTTCACAATTTGTCATCTTAAATTAAATAATATAGTAATTAATCCAAGTTATTCCTTCATTTCCATAGAGTTCCAACTGTGTCATTTACTCATGTTTAGCTATCATATTATATAATACTGCTTCATTTTTATCTATCTGATATAAACAATAATTTTTCTGTTGAGATAATATGATAAAATTCTGTCAGAAACATCCAGATATTTTAAGTTTGTCTAAATTATTTTGCATGTAAATGATTGTTCAGTTACCATCAGATCTTCAGATTTCAAATTTCAAAAAATTGATGAATCAGTTTGAAAATATCATAATTAAAAATCATATAAATCAAATACTATGCAATTTGGATGATTATGAAAATGATTAAAATTTCTTAGATTTAATTCAAAAATCCAATAAATTCCTCTTTTATGAAAAACAATTTGAAAAGTTTTTGATAATTTAGATCTTTATACATCTATTATTTTATTTTGAATTATAATTTTTAAAGATAAAATATTGTGTTTTTAAACATATACAAAATTTTTTGTTTTTAGATAGAAGACGACAAGCAGCCAAACAGAAACAAGATATTTGGGATGGAGTTGTTTCTTAAGACATGCTTATATTTGTCTCTTTAATCTTTATTTTTTATTAGAATTTTCATGATGAAATTTGAGAATACTGACCAATATAGATGATTTTAATGTAACACTGAAATGCTGTTGGTGCAATTTTATATTTTAATTATTTTTGTAAATATATTGTTGACTTTTATTGTAAAAATTTAAGTTGATATTTTATGTATAAAATTTATAAGATAACTGATAATATTTTAGAATGATACTTTAAACAATTCTTTACAATATATTTAAATTATAAAAATATCTATTGATGTAACGAATTGTCAATGGAATTAAGTAAACCAAAAGAAACAAAAGTCTCCAATTTAACCTCAATTTTTAATTTAAGATTTTAAAATTTTTGAAAGAAAATTGATATATTACAGTAGACTCTCGATTATACTTTGTAATAGTTTCCCAAATTGGGTTGAATTTAGAAAACTCTCTAATAGTAAAAATTGGCAATGTAATTTATAAAATAAGTGATTAAATGTTAAACAACAATTAATTTCTTATTTTATCAATTAGCAATAAATAAATTTAGAATGCAATAAAATAACAATTATTAGCAAAATTATAATAGTTTTAATATAATAATTTTCACTAATATTAAGGAATAATATACAGGCATATCTTGTTATTATGATAGTTACATTTCAGACCACTACTGTAAAGCAATTCATTGCCTTATTTTATTTACTAATGCATATAAAAGCCTAGAAACATATATGCTATTATTCATTAAGAGCATATTGATGATGATTGATATTGATAAACAAAGATGATGAGTATTAAGTCAGTTTGACCTTGAAAGAAGATACAGAGGAAGAACTGATTGTTAGTATTATGGTATTGTTAATACTCCATTGAATTATTGTCATTATCTGAACTTGCAATATTTTCAGTTTTTTTTTTTTTTTCATGAAATTCAGTTCCTTGTTGAGGATTAACTGATGAAGATAGAAATTTCAATGAAATTGATAAGTGAAAAATAAAAGAAATACCCAGTTTTTTTCTGTTATAATACCCAGTAGCATCGTATAGTATCATTAATTTACCTTTTGCATTGAGAATTCCATTTAAAATTTAAATTATTTTTGTTAAGGAATTCTGTAATATTATGAACAATACTGAAAAGCTTTTCAAGCTTTTTCAAATTCTAATATTCTTATCTAATATATAATAATCTTCTGCTGTTAATTATAACTCATCATCACCATCATCATTGTTTAATCTTCCTGAATCAAACTGAATTAATTCATCATTTATTAGATCTTCATCATATAATATCAGCACTTGAATAACATCAGAATTATTCATTTCATCAAATCCTTCCTCAGCTACCAACTGCACTATATTTTTATGAACTTCTTATATTTCAGGTTCAAATCATGAATTTATAAACATAAATTGGCAAAATCTTTCAAACAGCGTTCATGTTTTGCTGAGTAATTTTTTCCATGCAGTATCAATATTTTCTGTGGCCATCCTGATATTGTAATTCTTTCAATTGTGAGGTTTTCTTTATTGTATGATCTTTTTACAAAATATCCCATAGTGAGTTTCAGGTAATATATCTTAAACATGGCTATAACACTTTGAATTGTTAGTTGAAGGAAGTAGTAGTATTTAGAAGAAGAATACTACTAGTATATTTATTATTACTAATTGAATGGCCAGGAATATTATCGATTCCAGAAGTGCCTTATTATTGAGGTTATTTATATCATCTTTCACTTTTCATAAAAAAATATTATAACTAGTTATTGCAAAATATATAACTAGTTATGTATTTTGCAAAAATTTGTTTAGTTAGTTATACTTTTCAATTAGAATACCAGACTACAGGCAATAATGTCTTGTTTAAGCCCATTTCAAAATCTTGGGAGATATAAAAATTATATATAAGAAAAGTTTTTAATTTTAATTTAACATCACTTTTTGCATTTCCACTAAGAAAAAATTTCTAGTGATCGTTCGAAGCCTTGAGACTCTTGGCTGTTTTTCTTCTTTGGAAATAAAAGTTCAAGAAGGCATTTTTTTCCAAAATAGTGCCATTTATTAATATTAAAGATTTGCTTAGTTAAATAACCTTTGTCATCAATAATTTTCCATAATTCAGCAAGAATATATTTGCTGTATGAATATTAGCAGATGCTGCTTCTCCTGTAAATTTATGGTGTACAACCTTAAATATTCAAACCAACCATGGCTAGCTTTCAAAGTTAATTCATCTGTCTTTTGCTCTCCCTCTTCTATTGCTTACTTCATAAGATCTCAAACTTAAAGCTTTTTCTTTTATGATCAGAAAATTCAGATGACTGTCAATCCAATGTCCTAAAAGTTTTTTGAGTTTCTCAAATATTGCAAACCTATTTACCACCAATACATGTTTATGCAGTATTTTTAATTTTTTCCTTATTCACATATAGTCTATTAATTTGAACTATAGATGCAGGCAAGTTCGTGATGGTACAAATATCTTTTGATCATTGCCTCTCATTTATTCTAATATTGATGATGATTTTCTTTCTTTCTTAACACTACCATTCAAAGTTATATGATCGTCTTTGTGTTATTTTCAGACAATAATGTAAAAATTTATTAACTTAAAATTATTAATAAAAAGATGAGAGAGCATTTTTTATTAATGGAACAATGAAGCTCATACATTGAAAAAATTATAAATAAACTTGTTTTCTTATTTGTAAAAATTTAGTTTCTCTATTTCTGTTTATAGGCTTTAACTTATACTTTTTCTTCCAATGTTGAAGTAATTGTTATGCTTACATGAACTGATATTATCTATCAACATTTTATAAAGGAAACATAACTTTTTCTATTATATTTCAGATTAGAATATTTGATTTTTGTTGTTGTGATTTATCAATTTCTTATGACATATTAGTACAATATTTATAACTAAAATATATATTTTTATCATTTTATAAACAAAGTTGTTATCAGAATGTAATTGATCTCTAGACAAAAGATATCAGCAGATGTATAATATTAATATGAACTAATATAAATATTGTTTTAGTCCTTGCAACGATAAATGTTAATTTATCTGTTTTTATATGGATGATGAAGTTTCATAATTTTTGGTAGCAATTCCAGTTATATTTATTTTTTTGTTTTCATAAGCGTTTCTTTAATTTTTCTTCTGTCTTATGTTTTGCTAGTAAAAATAAACTAGAAATTGATGATGATAATGATGATATTTCATCATAATTGAATTAGGATTTTATTACTGGTAAAACCCGGGTCCTCCAGAGTGGAAAGCCGAAGCGTTTCCACGCGGTCAATCCGGCCGACTACACTACCCGATTTGAAAATGTATAACTCCAATTATTAGTTAGCGTATTTTCAATTACAAACTTAACAAATACATTATAGGGATTAGTTAAATACTTAAGTAACACAGTAAAAAAATTAGTATAGAACAAACGCTATGGAAACATTCGAAGAATTTTTACAGTTTTTACTAATGGTATATAAAAAAAAAACTGGAAATCATATTACACGATTCGGGGGATGAAAACTTAACATTAGTGTATCAAGCTGAAAGTTATAATAATTATATAAATATTTAGCATCAATGAATAGTATGGATTTTAAAGTAACTGCATAACCAAAAGTAATCAGGAGTATCAAAGCTGTTTGTAATTATTGAGTATAATTTAGTATTTTGCAGTGGCGGCTCGTGGATGATTTTTGTGGGAGGACTGGAAAAAATTATAATAAAATACGTAGTGCGTATAATAAAATACGTAACTGAAATACGTAGTGCGGGCTGCCAATGTTGGCAGCCCCACATATCACAAAAACGTATATCACGGGTTACCCCCCATCTGCTCAAGCTCTTCCGATCTACAAAAACGTATATCACGGGTTACCCCCACCTGCTCAATACACTGGCTATGCGGTGTGAACTCGGTTTGCACTGACTGCAGCCCTGATGAGTACGCAATCGCACTGAATCATACAATACATACATACAGAGCGCCTTTCGAGGTACCTAGTACCTACAATTCAAAAATGAATATACTACGAACGGAAAAAATATGTTTTTGTAAAATAATTGTATAGTAATGTAATAGCTATAATAATTTAAAAATGTTTTCATTTTGGTGGGAGGGCTGCAGCCCTTATGGGCGAGCCGCCACTGGTACTTTGTAATGCTGAGATATTAACAATTCCATATAAGTTTTTGCTGAAACTGACCAAATTATAAGATCTTAATCAATTACTGATTGAGCAAAAGTAAGCAATAGTATTCGTTTATAATTTCGTAAATAGTAGAGGTTGCGGCACATAATTCCTAGTCTGATAGATAATTCATTTATTAAGTGGTAAATCTGTTGTCTATAAGATATTTTATCATCAACGATGAACCCAAGGTCATTTTTGCTACGACTTTTTATTGAGACGGAATTAAAAGAGAAGTTTGGAAAATTAATTTCTGAAAACGCAAAGGTCATATTGTCACTTAAGATACTAAGTTCAGAGTCAATACAGCCTTATCAGCAAGTATTAAAGCGTTTTATTACTGCAAAATGTTGCTGATAGTGCTGTATTGACTCTGAACTAGTATCTTAAGTGGTATATTATAAGCAAGTGGTTTTTTCTTCTATAAGTATAAGTCATATTGTCAGTTTGTGTGTGTTCCAAACCTCAACAGACTAATCAGTGATGAGTAAAAAATTTCAGCAAACCGTTCCAAAGTCAACAAGCCAATCAGTGATGAGCTCATCAAACGGTCATCACAGTAATCGCTTTTGAAAGGTGGTGAGACTGATGACACGGTTTACACCATTTATCCAATGTCTCGGAAAAAGTAGTTCCTACTAGATGATAAGATTTTAAAAGTTATTGTAATTAAATCATTATCATCGTTGTTGTTTACTGGCAAATAAATTTTAGTGCTTTCTAATGATGCTAATGAAATTATGACATTCATAGTTGTCTTCTTCATCATCATGTTAGCCGCCATCTTATCTCCACACACAGCAAGTCGTTCCAGAAACATACTGATGTTGAGTTATTTCTGACGACAAAAGAGACTAATCACTAATGACTTACAGTTGAGGTGTGGAACTCACCCTTTTTTCAATATTGATATTAAGATGATTATTATTTAGTCAGGAAGAAAGAATAGAAAATCAAAATTTAAATAAGAAACGTTTTAATATTTATTTAATCTAGATCAGAGGAGAGAAATTTATTCCAAATGTGTTCTCGACTCTCCGCTCAAAATACAATGAAAACTGTAGTTTAAAGTGATACTTACCATCCAAATTTTGATGTAAAGATTTTAAACTCTTATACAATACAATGTTTTAATTTTATATAGCCTGCATTTTTTATTCGACCTTTGTTTTGTTTTCTTAACCGATAATTAGATATATTTGTATTACATAATTAAATAAACATTCAGAATATTTTTTAATTACATCATATTTGTTAATCGTTTACTAAATATCAAACATCACACGCACGAAAACATATTTTAAAATGTTTTTTTTTTATCTACTTTATATTTGAAAAAAGAATTAATAATAATTTTATTGGTTTTTAATCGGTTATATAAAAAAGCATCATAAAGCACCGAAAATTCTTCAAAACATAAAATATATACAGTACTGTATTATATTTATTATTGTAATAAAAGATTTAAAGCATTACAATAATTGCGATTAAAATTTACTGAAAAAAATTTTTTTGGAATACTGATATTAATACTGGGATCCTGGCTTCACAAATTAAAACACTGAAATACTTTTTTTTTTGCATTTTTACACCCCTTTCCAATCAGGTAGGTTATTAAGGAGCAGGGCCAGCCAACCACGGGTTGTACCTACACCGGTGGAGGGAGGTCGGATGGTGAAGAACGGGATTGCCGGACCCGGCCCAGCATCCCGAAAAATTTATCAGGAGATGCCGCACCCGGGTCCTCCTGCGTGACACGCCAACGCGTTACCATTCGGCCATCCGGCCGCCTAAAATACTGATATATAAGATTTCTAGTGGTATTAATAGCCGTACACCGGATGAACAGCATTTTAAAGAAGTTATCAGGAAGAACCCGGGTTCACTTTCAGTCCCATACCTCTAGCTTTTCAAAAAGCGTCTGCGATCGGCCCGTTAAACCTAATCTTCCAGTCGCTCCAATTATAGAAGTTGACCGGTCTGTAATGAGCTGTAAGAATGGTCATACACAATATACCGTGTATTGATATAATTCGGCTGATATATTAAAACTAACTATTTTTTCCATTATTTGTTTTTTCTTCTTTTTGATATCTGAAATTATCAAAATAGGATCGTTATTTCTTCTTCTTCTGTTGGGTAATATGGAGGTTACAGATGACGCTTTTTCCTCCGATTACGGGATCTTTATTTCGTTACAATGATCCAATTTAAATAGTTTTCAATATACTAATAATATAATCTAAATTTCACTCCTATCATAATATTTAACTAATCCTTATAATGTATTTGTTAAGTTTATAATTGTAAATACGTTAACTAATAATTGAAGTTATACATTTTCAAATCGGGTAATGTAAATTATTAATTTTGTTTACCTGTAATGATAAATAAAATAAATAAATAAATACGCAAGATATTTACTGATAATTTATGAAAATCTCTTATAACGTCGGCAATATTCATACCATATCCGTTCGTTTTTAATTAATAAGCTAGGGTTTCTAGTGGGTCATATAAATAAATTGACCCACTAGAAAGGATCAAAAATAAATAAATTTTTGACCCTATTATAAAATAGAATTAAAGAGAATATTGTATTAGAACCATTAGAAAATCAACAATATTAAATATAATCGATATAAGATCAATATTAACTTATATAATAAGAGAAAGCGTGCTCATAGACGGTGAAATTCGTGCGAATATCCAATTTGAATAAAATTCAGATATTCTGTTGAGATTCACTAGAGAGTGATCTGGCTAGTGAGTATTTTGTCTTGTGATGGGTCCCTGCAAAAATTAGAGAATTTTTAATAAACTGTAATTATATACTTTTTTTTTATGAAGAATTAATTTTATTTCGAAAATTGTTCGATATCGTGTTTAAATATTGATAAATTAAAAATGATAATTAACAATAAGCAATTTTGTAAAAACTGAGCATTTATTTAAAAAAGATTGAAACAACTACACTAGGGGACCAAGTATTATTATTCGAAATATGATAACAATAATGTAATAATTATCCAATTTTAATTATTATTAAAATTTTCTAAAATCGATTTTTAAAATATTTATTATATGAAAATATACATAAACAAAAATAAAAATTAGTTTTTTAAGCAAAGCTTGCTTTCAGGCAACGAGTTGGATTTGATCTAGATCAGGGTTTCTCAAACTTTTCACTTGGCGACTTCTTTTACCCGAGAAAATATTTTCGCGATCCTGGGTATAGAACTATATAAATTAAGAATATGAATTAAAACATTGGCTAAAATTTCTGCGATCCCTAAATTTAATTACGCGACCCCACATAGGATCGCGACTACACTTTGAGAAGCACTGATCTAGATAATTAATTAATATGTCATCAAATTATGTAATATTATATTTTAAATTAATCATCAAGGAAATGAACTATATTATAATTTTCAGTTGTGATCATTCATTTTTGTGGAAAAAAAGTATTCATGTTCGCTCTGTAAATTGGCATAATTATTTATATAATAATGCCCAAAATTTTGTAGTAGGTGGCTCTTTCGGCGGTCCTTTCGCGTACAGAACGTTCTGGTCGGAGGAAGAATTCCTCAAAAGAGTCACCTGCGATGAAGATTTGGGTAGGAAGAAAAGAAATCCCTGTTATCAATGTATTTTCGTTTTTGCTGCACTATGTTTTTTCCTCGCAATGACAGCCATAAAAGCTCAGCATCGTCCATTTGCGGGGGGGATTATCGAGAACTGTTATAACGATCGATTCAAAGATGGCGAGTTTTCAAAGGGACCATTGGTTCTTGGTCGTCCTGCGATGCCTGTTACTTTTCAGCATAATCGGCAAGGAGGCGGCCGCTGATAGAAATAAGTTCTGTGAGTATTTTTATTATTAAAAAAAAATCTTCTCTAAGAGTTAAATTCATAAAGAGGATTCGAATTTTTACTAATTATATAACATAAATTATAAAATATACTAACAATTTTCATTATAAAGTATATGAATTGTATTTTTAGATATCTTATTAAATATTTCAACAATAGCATCTTGAAGATTTACGTTATTAAATAATAATCAAAGTATATTGAATAGTATAAGTTACATGTGGCTTTGCTGTATAGCAGTTTATCATCAGGAAAAGCAACATTTACAAGTGTTGCATTCCAGAAATAAATAAAAAAATGAAATAAAGTGATTAATAATAATTTCACACATTTTTAGAAAATATTATAGATAGTATATTTAATATATTAAATAAAATTTCCTTTTTTATGTTTTTATATAATTATTAAGAATATTTTATATAAAAGATTAGGTTCTTAAGATTATAGAATAATAATTTATCCAGAATATTAAAATATTCTATTTTTTTACAATTCTTTTGAATATGTAAAAAACGATGTATATAAATAATTTCTAATGATTCGTTTTTTTTTTTAAATTGTAATGTATTATTATTAGACTCACTGATAAATTTCTGTTTGAAAAAATGAAACATGCAATACTGTTCCTTGCAAACTTTATGATAAATTCTAAAAATTGTAACCATTAATTGGTTTTAAGAATTTATCAAAATCAAATAATTTAGAAAAAGAATTAAAATTTTAGTTCATTACTTCAGACTGAAATAGCTCGAAGACTATACAATGAAATTTTATAATTCCTTTTGATTTGAATTTCCATGAGGTGAAATTAGAGTTTTTGTCTATTAAATATATATTTTAATTACAGTATAAAAAAATTCAAAAAAAATCAAATAATGACAAAACTTTTTAACTTATTCTATAGATGGTGCGATATGTCTGCCTGAGATGTTGGCTTTCTGTGAATTATTATTAGGTCTTATTTCTTAGACGATAATTATGTATAATTTAATAGTTAATAAGAATATATAATACTTAAAAGAGCAAAAAAGCAATAAATTGTACAAATATATTCCATTTTATTTTAATATATCTGTTTTTTAATTCAATCAACGATGTTTGTGACGTCAAGATGTTTCTTGCCCAAGAAAATAAAACTGAATAATCCTTTTATAATCTGTACAGCCAGTGGATATTTTCAAATAACTTTAGGGAAATTCAGTGGCGGTGAGTGACGTAGTTGACAGTCAGTCAGTCGTATTAAATGTCTCCCCTCATCCATTCGCTATTGCATTTGCTTTTGTTGACAGGTCATTTCTGTATATGAAATATCAAAATACACCAACCTTAAATTTTTCTAAGCGATGTCTCAGTTGGTCAAGGAAACATCTATAGTCACGTGTCAAAATTAGGCAGTTCTATTGGTGAAAACATTCAATCTATAGTCATGTGTCAAAATTAGGCAGTTCTATTGGTGAAAACATTTGTAATGGACACAATACGCCAACGATCATTTCTCCGAATAACAAATAAGCACATGTAGATTGATCATCGATTAGACCAGCTCTTCTCAAACTTTTCCACTTGGCAACCCCTTTTACTGCGAGAAAATATTTTTGCGATCCTGGATATAGTGGTATGTAAACTAGGAATATGAATTAAAACATTTGCTAAAATTTCTGTGACCCCAAATTTTGTTACGCGACTCCACACTTTGAGAAGCACTGGATTAGACTAAAGAACAGTAATAAAACAACAAGAGTAATAGATGCGAAAAATACATAAAATAACTTGCCTGCAAGGTGAAATTACTAAACAGCATTAATTATTTAAAATTTTTTTAAACTTTTTTAATTAATATTTTTTAATAATTTATTGAGTATAAGGAAAATATAACACTAGGCCTTTAATAAAAATGTAAAAATTTTTTAAAAATTTAGATTTTTATCAAAGACTATCGAATATATATGCAAATATTTAGTCAAAGTTTATTTATTGTTGATTAAACTGTTCAATATACTTATTATTAATTAGTTATCAGGAAGTATGGAAATCCTGTTACAATATTGTTAACTACTTTGTGCCATAATCAGTACTTATTTAATTTTGGAGTTAAATTGCTGAAAATTGCAACTTTAACTGAAACCAAAAATTCATAGGCCTAGTGTTATAAGTCAGAATTAGAATGCTAGAGTGCTACTAAAAGGAATAATATGTAATAACTTTTATTTATATTATTGTATTATTCAGATAAATAGAATGAAATGAAATGAAACCATAATTTAATTGTAAATTATTATATAGCAATTATATGTCATGCCTATTGGTTAAAAAAATTATTTTCTAACAAATGACAATTTAGAATTCACAGGTATTACACCTGTAATTGGTTTTTCTAACACCACTTATCAATCATTTATTAACTATTGGGTAATAGTACAATTTCAGGCTTTAATACAGATTAACTACAGTGATGGAGATCATTGGACTGCAGAAGATAGGGATTGATAAAGCTGACCTAGACTCCTATAAATTTTTCAGTGTGTGATTCTGATTCACTTCCAGGTCCTCTAGTTGGAAAGTTGAAGTATTTCTATGTGGCCAGTTCACTCAATTAAACTTGTGTGCAGCAGTTTAATACATTATTTGTAGAAAAGATTTCAAATGAAATTGTACAATAAACAAAAGCATTGAATAAATAAATTGATAGTATATGTGAGAATGGAAGGCAAAGAAAAAAAATGGAGAGAGCAAATGATGAGTATCTGAAGCTCTATGGATTTGAGAATATGAATAAGAAGTGTACACATACAAAGAGAAGTCTATGGAAAAAACTGGTATATAGGAATATATGACATTTTTTGATTAAGTAGCATATATTCTTTCTCTGAATGTTATCCATTCTTTCATAAAGATATGGATGTAAGGATTTTTTTGGGGATATATCAGGCCCATATGATTTAAATCATTTATTTGCAAGCAGCAATGACTAGGAGATCAAAAAATATTTTCCAGTTAGACTAAATGTGAAAATCAGAAGAAGGATTGATTTGGACAGTCAAAACTCAGCTAGAAGAGGAAAAAACTATAAAAAGAAAAACAACAAAAAACCTTACAAAATTATCAATTATATTTGACAATAGTAAAAAATGTGAAAAAGTCTTAAATTCTCTTATTAAAATACCAGATTTTAAAATTATAATTTTTTAAAATAATTGCCAAATTAGAAAGAATTTACTACATTAAATAACAAATAATTAACAAATAGTAATTAAAAAAATTATAATTTTTTTTATATATTAATCAAATAAACAAAAAATAATCTTATTTTTGCTTTAATCTTATTTATTAAGTAACCTTTTAACTCTGGGTAATCTTCTTCTGTGCTGATTGTGTAGACTGGGTTCTTTTCTGTCTCCTGGGCTATGGCGACCCAATCCAATTTGATCTTGTTTAATTAATTTCTCCCAAAAAGTAATGATTTGTCTACATCAATGACAAACATTTTAACTTGGCTTCCTGCTTTTGATACCAAACATTGATGGTGCCTGCAAAGTGTTGGCCTCCATAGGCATGAAAAATAAGTGATAAGTGTTTCAGTAACGGTATGTTTAATGGCCATTATCATAATCCAATCCTGACATCATGTAGAATTTAATCCACTATCCACTTCAAATATTATAGGAACATGGTTTGTCAAAAAACTGACCTTATATAGTGTATTTCCTCTCATTACTTGTGATGTCTTAAAAGTGTATAGTTCAAGCTGATTATCGCCATCTTCAATTCTCTATCTTTGAACGTAGCACATGATAAATTCATTGATTCTAGAACAACATAATTCCATAAAGAATTTAGGTAATTTTGATCCTTGTCACCAGGATTGCAGAGTCAGAGTTGGGGATTGGAGGTTTTTGGGTGAAGTCGGAGTTGGATTTTTAAACTGTCTGGAGTCAGAGTCGGATCATTTGCCATCCAACTCTGCAACCCTGCTTGTCATCAATGTAATATCTTGGTGATGAATAAATTTTGATTACTATAATATTAAAACATTTACTTTATTGTAACACACCTGGGCATCCATTACACAAAGGGTTCTTAGCCAATGGTATCCCTACCTCTTGGGATAAGGGAACCAAATGCTGGGATATGGGACTCAATCTCTAAAGTACAGTAAATTCAATCTGTTGACATATTTGGAAGTCATACTGGCAACTAGTATAAGGAATGGTAATGATTATTTTGACAATCAATTGAAGATGGTATGAAACCATTGGAAAATCTATTGGGGGTCTGGAGTCATCAAAAGGTTAAGAATCCTTGCATCACACGAAACTGACTGACATCTCCCTGGTCGGAAAAAGGGTAGATGTTTATAATAGCTATAGTTTTTATGTGATAATGACATCAAAATATAACAATAACAATCCTTACTTGATTTTTATGCAGTGCAAGCAATTCTTTTTAGTTCTCTATAATGTGAGGCCAGCAGGAGGCCCGACCGGCCCGCTGGCCCGAGGACGATGTTGACAGGTGTTGACCTAAAGAGCGGTGAGAGATGCGCGTAAGGATCAGTAATGAGGTTCGGAAGATAAAACAGAGACAACGTTCAACAAGAACAATTTCCTTTATTATGAGAGATTTCCATCATTTTACAAATGATTTAAAAATTTTATACAGAGAGGAGAAATACCTGTTTTGTGAAGTATTAATTCTCTGGGAAACACAACCGGAAGATACAAATTCGGCGAAGGCTGACGAGGTGGTCACTGTTCACAATTTTACAGTCTTCAGTCTCTCTCTTTCACAGTCTTTAGTCCCTTTTTCCAAAATTAAAGATTCACACAGAAGAAGGAACAGGGAAATCTTGTAGATCAGAAGGATGGCTTGTATCCTCGGAGAAAATAAAATATCGACGATCTAAAGTCGAAGAAGTCGTAGTAGCACCAGTAAGCTACTAGGCCGGGACGGATGAAATAAAAGGAGCGGCGATCGTGAAGTCGGACAGAAACGGAGGTCGTGAACACACACACAACTAGAAAATCAAAAAACGTTGGAGGACAAGCAAGCCTCGATCGGGAGTGCATTGGCTCTTAAATATCCGCGACCTTTCGACCCTTATTCCTTGGCTGAGAACAAGGATGTTTATTAATCGAACATTCTTCGAGACAGGTGTCCAATTCGCGACTATCTGGCGGACATCTGATATAAACATTCTCAGCAATTTATTGTTATGATGGACGAAGTTCGCGAGCTGTACTAAATACCTTCTAAAATATCATCATACTTCATCGGAGTTGTTTGACAGAACTCCTTTTTTTTTGTGTATTTCATTTCTCCCCTGGTTGACCTATATTTGACCGATGGAGAAGGATAAATTTACGTATAATTCAAACTCCGATATCTTACAATAATGAAAGTCCTAAAATAAGCATCTTTGCTTGCCTGAATCCACGAATAAACTTCCAATGAGAGAGATGCTGAGCTGCCAACTAATGTCTGATTACCTGCCCAAATACATTATACCTAATGTCCACGGCAGAATCAGGTCCAATAAAAGATGAGAAGCCCCTTCTTTTATCAGTCATATGCTATTCTCATTGCTCTCAATTCTTTTGTGCCCTGATATCCAAACAAAATGAATCTTGTTCTTGATAGCCACTTCCACAATAAGTTAATGTCATTCCATTTCCCACACAAGCTTTGAAGTAGAGTGGGAGCTATCAAGTACAGTAGAACCTGTATAAGACAACTACCTCCCATTCCAATCAAAACTGTCATTTATACAGATGGTCATCTTATACAGGTTAATTATAATACAGCATGTTTGAATGAAACAAAATTATTACACTTTAATAAAATCAAAACGTATGTTTTTGTTACAATTTATAAGACGGTTTATCATTTATTCAAAAACACAACATATTTAATTACTATGGAAAAACTATCAATAGTGCTTTGTTGCAATCCACTTTTATTTTTTATAATTTCTACGGCAAAGCAGTGTTTGAGGTCATTTAATTGAGACAACAATTTTTCATTATTTTCTATTTTTTACGCCAGTTTAATTCTTCAACATATTTCTTGCAGGTGTCATTCGCTTAAGGTTGCGATTTCCATTGTTCCTCCATTTAGTCAGAAATTCTTTTTTGAGACAATATTTTGTGGATCTGCTTTCAGAAAGACTTTTCTTACTGTCTTCAATCATTTTTATTCGCTGTTCTAAATTCAAGAAAGTTGTTTCTTGAATTTAGAACAGCATCTTCAACCCGAAGGAGGGTTGAAAACGTTTATCAAAATAAAGTAATTTCAAAAATGTTTATAATAATACTATTTTACTTTTCACTTTTCTTCTTAAATATAATTAATAAAAATTCAACAGCTCAATCAAGTGAAAAACAACATAAAAGTTAAAATTTTATGTTGTTTTTCACTTGATTGAGCTGTTGAATTTTTATTAATTATATTTAAAGTAATTTCTGCAGTCTTGTGCTAGTTTTTGAGTTTAAATAGAACTTTCTGCCTAACTTACTATAGGAAGTGAAGTAAGTACTATCATTAAACAACAGAAGAAACATTATAGTTAAAACAACTATTTGAAGGATTAATGGTGAATAAGAAAGAATTAAATTATACTGTGATAACAGAAATGCAATAAATTTATCTACAAATCATGGATATCAAGGCAGAATCTATACATATTTATATTTGACACCACTTCACCAGAGAAAAAAATCCAGAACAATATGATAGAAATAAATCTAATTTCTACTGAACAGGTGATTCCAGATATATTCACAAAAGGACTCTTTAGTAAAAACATAATTTGTATGTTAAAAATATGAGATTGGTAAAATTGTAAATATATATTTATATTTATATAATACTGTTGCTTTAAGTGGAAATCCCAATTAAGTGTGGATGTTAATAAATAATTGTTATTTACTGTTTTATTGCCAGATGGTGTGTGTCTTTAGCTGTCAATTTGAATAAAGTTCTCTTTCTTTTTGTTCTACTCCATGATGTAGTGAAGTTGTGTTTTGTCTCTGTTTACAAATTTTTCCTTTATCCATTGTACTCTAATAGTATTTGACTTCAGTAAAAAACTGCAATATTTTTCTGAGGAATGATAGTTCAAAAGTCACATCAATCGCTTCTTCATGTAAAATATATAACTAGAGATTTTTAAACAATACTTTTACAATGCCTATACTTCTATATGTCATTTAAAAATTGAACACAGTAGTATTAACAGTTATGATCTGACTTAAAGCTGGATGATTTCACAAAAGCCTTTACAGTGCATAGATATGGTATAACCTTAAAAAAGGAACAAAAAAGCAGCCATACCATACACTACTTAGACCTTGATATGAATATACACAATAGTCAACTTAAAATGAAGATCTATAGAAAACCGATATACGAACCAATACTCATCCTGAACTGGTTGGGTGATCCAATTAATTATAAAAGAGCGGTATTTAGAAGTTTCTTTAAGACAGCACTAACATATTGTACTGATAGAAAGGATATGGAACAAGAACTCAATTTATATAATGAATATAGGGATGAAGCACAGATATGGAAGATCCTTCCTGTTATAAATATGAAAATTGATAAAGGAGAACATACAGAACCCACAACAAAAAAAGAGATGATATAGTAATACAAGAAGAAGAATATTATTAGTCCCCTACAATATAAAAAAATCTTAACATCATAAAGTAGCAAAGAAAAGAAAAAAAATAGCAGCATGAAGAAGCCTGACAGTTTTTAACATCTTAAGAAATGAGAAAGATTCCTTGAAAGAAATGGAGAAAGAAGTATATAAAATCCCAGTTGGTGATAAATAAGACCTACCAGGAAATCTCATATATATAGGAATAACCAAGAGGACATTGGTCCAAAGAATAGATGAACACAAGAATGACATAGCTAGGGAAAACTAATCATAATATTGGCTATAGAGTCATATAGCAAAGATCTAAAAATAAAATAGGATGAAACAAAAATTTTAAGATGAACTGATAACTAACACAGTATTTAGTAAACCAGTATAACAATTACTTAACTATTAATCAAAATTATATAAAATTCAAGTGATTCAAATTATTGCATAAAATAAAGTATTTGAAATCTTATAGAATGCCATACTATATAGTTCATAGCAATCTTATTTATGCTTATTTTATTGCATATCTCCACAGGATGGGGCTTCGAATGTCATTCTTTCGTTCATAATATTTTCTGTCTTTTATCTTTTTATTATTTCTATATATTCCACTATTAAAGCTTGTGTCGGTTATCTTTTTCTTTTGTATGGTAAGCTTTAGCCACCAAGCTTACCATACAAAAGAAAAAGATAACCCACACAAGCTTTAATAGTGGAATATATAGAAATAATAAAAAGATAAAAGACAGAAAATATTATGAACGAAAGAATGACATTCGAAGCCCCATCCTGTGGAGATATGCAATAAAATAAGCATAAATAAGATTGCTATGAACTATATAGTATGGCATTCTATAAGATTTCAAATACTTTATTTTATGCAATAATTTGAATCACTTGAATTTTATATAATTTTGATTAATACTTAAGTAATTATAATGTTTTTCTCTGTCAATCTGTAACCATGGTAACCGTTTGTTCTACTTTAAACATTTTAAAAACATTTAATTTGTAATTTTGAAGCCTGATGATGGCCTAGTACCAAAAACATTTGCATCTAAAAATAAAACAACTTAACTGCTAATAATCTTGAATGTTATATGAATGTTATACCTGTATTGTTCTAACACTTGAAAGTTGGGTCTGCATTTTATACCATATGAATATTTTAAACATATTGACAGTGCTGTCAGAATAATTGAAGAAAATGATCCTAATGAAATTAGAAACACCAAAGTTGAAAGAGAAA
This sequence comes from Olivierus martensii, assembly GCA_000484575.1. Lineage (NCBI taxonomy): Eukaryota > Metazoa > Arthropoda > Arachnida > Scorpiones > Buthidae > Olivierus > Olivierus martensii. The sequence continues at coordinate 2,159 of AYEL01081576.1, read as the reverse complement.
TTCAGAATTCTTTGGCTTGCTACAAAGAACTTTATAGAGAAGAGGAAGAGAATGCTGCCCATCAGCTGAGTCTCAACTATTTTATTAAAAAAAATTGAAGATCAGTACATCATCCCAGGGATTTCAAGAGAGCAAGTGAGTGATGATCCAGACTCACCAGATCCAGTCCATTCAACATTGAATTGAAAACTGTCAGAATTATGCACTGTTTAGTTATTTATGACTTATAATAATTAAATTCATTTATCCAACTATTCATTCATTAAAATTTGATCTTTTGTTCTCAAGTGTAAAGTTTTCATTTTTTTTTATCCTTCTCAAGAAACCCCTATCCCTATCTCAACCATGTTAAATTCAAACTCACTTTACATGATTTTGTGTTATGCAATTATTTCATAGAACCAATTAATTGCATAAAGTAAGGGACACCTGTATTTAAAAATATTTTCAATTAAAAATAATATAATGTAAAAATAAATTCAATAAAAAATATTTTTAAATTGTCATAAATTAATGACTATAACATTAATTTATAACTAATAATTTTTAAAAAATAATTTTTTCCAGATCATGTATCTACATTGTGTGTAAGAGAGAGATACCATCCACTTTATAAGATGATTGATGGTGCTGTTTTAACATCTGAGGGTGAAAACAATCTTGACTGTGTAATCACCTTTCAAACCGATTCCATCCTACAACGTTTTATGCTGAGGTTTGAAAGACTTGCTTTGGATTGCAATGATCACCTCTATATATTTGATGGAGCACATACACTTGGAAATTATGAGGTGCATGCTCTAGTTCAAGCAATTTGTTAAATTTATTATTAAAATATTATTCTGAATATTTAATAAATTAATTTTAGTTTTGAAATCTATATATATTTTTTATGCTATATAGGAAATTTCAACTAATGATATTTTCAGAGATAGATGATTCAAGTACTGTATTTGAACTCATTTTTATTGAATGTTGTTCTTTCAAATATAGACTTAGTCAAATATTTTTTATTTAAGGTTAACCATATAGCAATATGGAAAAATCAATAGATTTCATCCTAAATGATTCAATATTGAATTCCAGAATCCACTCTTTCCTTTCCCAGGAGAGAATGGAAATTAATAAAAATTTTACAGAATTCCAATAAAAATTAAACATAATAACAACTAGTAGTATCAATATTTTTGTACTCATCATGCTTAGCAATTACCAAGCTACACCATGCTTCAATTGAGCAACATTATAAGGATTAATGACATTTTACATAATAAAGAGTAAATATAGTTTACCCAACAACAAATACAAAAAATAAAGCAATTTTAGCAGAAAAAAGAAAATTAAACTGGAATGTTTTTGATCCATTCAAGAACCTACAACTGAATATGATCCTTGAACAGATCAAAAATATTTCTTTTTAATTTTCATTTTTCTACTAAAAGTGCTTTATTTTTTGTATTTGTTGTTATGTTTTAATATAGCAGAAATTATGGATATTTTTAATATAGTTTGCCAATGAAAATTAATAAACTATATTTCTGTAATTTTTGGAAATGTATTGACTTGGTACATTAATCTTCATCTTTCACCTATCTGACTGATTCTATAGGTGAAATATATTTGTGGAGTTAGTCAAATAATTTATTGGTAGATTGCTTTTGCTGAGTTTTAAAATATTGCTACTTAGCAACAAAAAGTTAGATATATATAACAAAAAATAAAATATCAGTTTTGATTGTAAATCCAAAAAAATTTTATATAGGTTTAACACTAATTTTATAAACACTGATGATCCAGTATCTCCTTTAATCTGGATAAAATTATAGAATGCACTTGCAGTTCTCATGTCCATCTGACTAGTTGATGCAATTACAGAACAAACTCAATCTTTAAAGAAAACAAAGTAATTTTGTCTCAATTGATTATAAACTTACAAAATATATGAAATACAATATTAAATATCAATGATGTATCTTAATAATTCTATAGGTTACTCTAATTGAAACTAACTTGGGAAATAATTAATATTAGTTAAAACAAAACATTTCCAGCAAAATTAACCCCTCATGTATGTCATATATGTAATTCCATCGATAGATGGCAGCACTATGTAGACGAGCATAAAAAATATATATATATATTAAAAAAAAAAAAAAAAA
>AYEL01081574.1:0-53729 GCA_000484575.1 Olivierus martensii | reverse complement strand
ACAGTTTCTGATGATCAAATTTAGCGCAGTTAAATAAGATGTGATCGATGTCTTCGGTTACCTGACAGGAGTCACATTGGTTAGTATGACAGTCTCCAAGAGGATACAGGTAGCTTTTCGTCGGAAAATGTCCCGAAAGAAACTGGGAGACTATTGATCGATGATGATATGTTTGAGTCGTTGGCTCACATCGGGAAGGAAAGAATGCAGACCTCTTCCCTTCGAAGACGTGTGCCAAGAATCCTGCCAGGACGAAACATTTTGATTGAAAATACAGCGCTTGATGCTGATAGTCGAGATCCTGTTATACGAGATAAGAATCGAGATAGGTTTCTCTGGCTAGCTGATACGCTCTCTCGTTGCCGGATGACCCGAGTGACCTCGGATCCAAGTGAGAGAAATAGAATTTTGAAGATGATGATTAAAAATTTTCTTCTTACTGTCATATATGTAATTCCATCGATAGATGGCAGCACTATGTAGACGAGCATAAAAAATATATATATAAAAAAAAAAAAAAGACGAACTGACGGGTCAGAGCAGTTCGAGGATGTGCTAGCTAGAGGTAACCTAAAGTTGTGTGACTGTCCAATTCTTTAATCTTAATCTCATTGAATTCTATAGCAAAGAATATAAAACATAACAGTGTAATATTTCTCAATTAAATTTGTAATTTTAATGATTAATTTTCAAATCAAAGCTATGATGCCATCATTTGTTGAGTTATTAATTAATTAATTTTTAAATTTGAACTAAAATGGTGACATCTAGTAATTAATAATTAGACTATTATTTTGGGAAAATTAGTTTGAAAATTAATTTCTGCCACTGCACTGGAATCAAACTGGAACTTTTGGGATAATAATCCAATACTTTACCGGTTAGACTATGGCAGCATCTGGCAGAATTCTACTTCAGGAAGTTTATGTAATGATTATTGGGGCTAGTATCGGCTTTGTCAGATAAGTTTCCACAGTAATCATTACATAAGCTTTCCAAAGTGGAATTCTGCCAGATGCTGCCATAATCTAACTGGTAAAGTGTTGGGATGCTATTCCAAAGATCCCAGTTCAATTCCAGTGTAGTGGCAGAATTTTATTTTGGGAAAATTAATTCAAGAATTATATTCTAATTATTAATTACTAGATGATACCTCCTTAATTCAGATTTAAAAATTACTGTATATACTCAAATATAAGCCAAGGTTTATTCTCAAAAAAAAAAATTTCTGAAGTAGGATGATCGGCTTATACACGGGTCAAAAAAATCAACTTTTTTTTTGGCTGGAGAAATTGAAGTAATAAGCAAAACCATAACTTAATGAATGTTTCCTGAAGACCAGAAAGAAAATTTTGTAATAATTCATTTAATACAATACTAGGTAAAATTTTATCTTACCCTGAAGCAATCAAACGCATTGCGCTGCCGACTCCATCTTACATCTATATACCATAAGTGCATCGAGTAGGCAATGTCACGCTGCCTGATATGATGGACATAAAAACTCTTGACAATCAATTAGAATCTTACCTAGGATTCATATTTGGGTGAAAAAATATATTTATTTTACATTATTATTAATTTTTAGGATGTTTTAATCCATTTGCTAGTAATCGATAAATGCCTATTATATTTAATTAAAGTAGATTGAAAAGTAACTAAAATAATGTTTAAAATAATGATTAATAGATAAATACTTATTATATTTAAATCATCGATGATTTAATTAAAATAGATTAAAAAGTAACTAATGTTTAAAATAACGAAAAGATAATTATTATTTAAAATCTGTACTGAAAAATAACTGTAGTCTATCAAAAAAGTTCATCATAAACAAAATCAAAACTTCAAAAATCACATACTTAATGTCTAGAAATCACATTGCACACATCGTCCTAATGGTGTATGACATCATCGGTTAGGACGATCCATTCATTTTAAAATACAATAACTCAACTCAACTAGTGAAATACAATGTTGCAGAAAACCATCAGGGAAAATGAAACTTCGAATGATCTTTTGGGAGCTGTGTGATATAAACTTGACTATAAACAACTGAGTTCCCTGCTTCTACTGACAAAAGAAATCACAACAAGCACTTGAAGCAGGATAAAAAACTAATTTATTATTAGATATATATAATATGCACTACATATACTAATAATACAATCTCTTTCCGGAAACGTTTTCGGCCTATTACGGCCCTCCTCAGCCGGTATTCACAAGCGTGTGACTGACCAGTTTCAGATGCAGGCCGCCCCTGTTGGGGTGTTCTACAAATAAACATTCAGTTAAAGCGCTCGCGATGACATTTAAACGAGGCTGTTTACCAGGTGTTATAGTAACCAAAGCCTCTCAACAAATTTCCCGTTACAAGTTATTACATTAATAACTTATATATATATATATATATTTAAAGTATCATTAAAATATTTATCTTGGCAAATGGCCTTAATATATTGTTAACTAAAAATCAAATATCATTTAATTTGTCGGTTTCAAATTTTTTATCGAATTTTAAGTGCTAAAGTCGGGAGTAGGCTTATACACAGGTTTCGTATTTTTACCAATTTTCAAACTCTGAAGTTGGGGGTTCGGCTTATACATGGATCAACTTATATTTGAGTATATACAGTAATTAATTATTAACTCAACAGATGGTGGTACTATGGCCTTGATTCGAAAATTAATCATTACAATGAAAAGTTTAATTCAGAATTATTACACTAGGAGTTAATTTGGTTGGAAATATTTGGTTTAAATAATATAGCATTTATTGATATGTATAATAATGATAATAGTAGCAATGCATAATTATATGAAGTAACATAAATTAAAGATAATATACATAAAGTAAAACTAGGGAAATTATCACTAAAATCTAACTTAAATGGGGGCTATCAGTTTATTTCTTGCATAAGACCCTTTTAACATATCTAAGAGAGAGCGAATTTCCTATTTCCTTCTTCATGCTTTCATTAAATTATTTACTGTATGGACAGGGCAGGCACTACCATTTATGCAAACTAGGCAACTGCCTAGGGCACAAGCTAGAAAGGGGCACAAAACTTCAAGCTATGCTTATTCTTACTTTACTAAAATATCAAAATTAAATAGTGATATATGATTTAGATATTGATTCTTTTTTCTTATCCCTCACACATCAAACTGTTTTATTATTTAACTCTTGGTTCTTTTTTGTTCTTTACCTAAATGATTTGAACTTACCACTATTTAAAATTCAGTTAAAATAAATATTTTAAAACATAAACTTTTTAAAATATTAAATTTCGATATTTTATAACTTTTTTTTTGTAAATGAATTATAACAGAGAGTTTACAAGTTCATTAAAAGAGAAAAAAGCTCTGTTTTCAGGAAGATTGCAAAAATCTTGAAAATGTTTTGACTTGTAATACTAATAAAGATATTGATGCCGAGGATCTCTGCAGAGAACTTCAAGCTAGCTTGAAGACTTCCAAAATCATGCCACCACAAGAAGCACTATTCTTTAAAGTACAGCAAAAGCTTGTCGACTACATATCCAATGTTTTTGTTGCACTAAGAATTCTCTTGACACTTCCAGTTTCAGTAGTAAGTGGAGAACATAGTTTCTCAAAGTTAAACCTTGTTAAAACATACTTGTACTCAACAATGTCCCAAAACAGATTAATACAGTATTTTCCAAACTGTGAGGCACAAGTCTATTCCAAGGGGGGCATGCAATAATTAAGAAAAACATCATTTTTGACACAAACAAGCAAAAAATAAATTCAAATTGATGTCTGAAAAAAAAAAAGAATCAACAAAAGGATTATAAATATAGCACATATATCCATGTATTCAGAAACTTTCTGCTATAGCTATTTTAAAGACAAAATTATGATCTCGTTTAGTGATTGTAAAAGAATTGCGATTAGCAATATCTTCCATGACACCTGATTTGAGAGAAATTGTGCTGAAAACGAACCTATCCATTACATTAAATACTATGTTGTATTAAACATGTATTTTATTTTTCTTTTTTAAGTTTGTTTAATTGCATTAGAAATATTTTAACGAACAAGTAAGACCAAAAACGTTTTAAAGTAAAAAATAGTTCCTGTTAAAGAGCTGTAAGTATAGTAAGATTATTATTAAAGAACAGGAGTTTTAGCAAATGATAACAATGTACCATATTTTGTATAAAGTTCTTATACATGAAAAATATATATTTATTATGGTGTAATAATAAATATATATTTTTCATGTATAAGAACTTTATACAAAATATGGTACATTGTTATCATTTGCTAAAACTCCTGTTCTTTAATAATAATCTTACTATACTTACAGCTCTTTAACAGGAACTATTTTTTACTTTAAAACGTTTTTGGTCTTACTTGTTCGTTAAAAAAGAATATGTTTACTGAAGACAGTCTCAAAGTAAGACCAAAAATGTTTTAAAGTAAAAAATAGTTCCTGTTAAAGAGCTGTACATATAGTAAGATTATGGTACATTGTTTTGTAGTATTAATTGTAAGTAGAAAGTATTTATAAAATTAGACTGTTATGAAAATGAGAGGGAATACCAATTTTTTATGAAGAAACGGGGGTGCAGACACAAAAAGTTCGGAAACCACTGGAATTACAGATTTAGCAACAATTTCAATTGAACATGAGCTAACTTCTACACTAGATTTAATGGAATTGATAGAAAATTTTGCAAAATTGAAGGCAAGAAAAAATAAAATTTGATTTTCATATATTATAAAATATCCAACTTATGAAATAAGGGGCGCACTTGTAAACGTTGCCTAGGGTGCTAAATAACCTAGCATTAGTACTGTGTATGAAATTAGAATGAAGATAAAAATACAGATATCCCTCCTATAACACAGTAGATAGGTTTCTGAAAAACACCGTGTTATGTGAAACTGTGTTATATGAGACCCAGAACCAATACAAAAAGGAGAGTTACATTCCAAAACCAATTCAAAACAAATAACTTTCTTTAGTTCCACATAAGAAACTTAATGTTCATTAAGAATATTAACAACACAAAACATAAAGAAAGAAAAAATATATACTTAAGCCCTTAAAAAAACAATATACATGAAACAAAAGGAAAGAAAAAGTATACAGCCTATATATTATAACAATCATATGATAGTTATATCTTCCTTATCACTTTCACTAAAATGAGAACATTTTTTTTCTTTAACAATATCAACTTCACTTTCTTAACTTTTTTATGCATTTAAAGTTGGTGTATCTTCTTCTCTCTTTACAACGTTTGTAATCTAGCCTGCTACAACCCACTCGAAAACAATCGTTTCTTAACACATACCTAAAAAAATTTATGACTAAAAAAGTTTTTCTACTCTCACATTCCTCTATCGAAGAATAAAAATTTATTTTTTATCCAAGAATTAAACGTTTGGAACACAAAATACTCAACTGTCGCCAATTAACTCAATTTCAAATCGAAATCAAAAATTGCATTTATGACGAATTTTAGCAAAAATTATTTTCTCAATGACATTGCAATTGCAATTGCAGTTTTGTGTGTCCCTGGTATGGATTTACAGAAATTAATGAAAATGTTTTGTGTTGTAGGAGAGCAAACATAATTTTCTAAATATGTTAAGTAAAAATCTTGTTGTAGAAGTATCATGTTATATGAGAGTTTCCAGTTTTCAAATTGTGTTGGAGTGAAACCGTGTTGTAGGAAGTTGTGTTATAGGAGGAATACCTATACTTTAAATTCATTGCTAAGAAGACATATTTTCTCTTCTTCCCTTTGTCAAGAGATTCTTCATCCTTTCTATGATGTTGAATTAGACAGACAATAATTTTGGAAATAAGTTCTATATTCATTGTGAGACAAGAGGCATTTTCCATTAGGAAAAGGCTCCTCTCCCTAAAGGGAGAAACTCTTCTCTCTCCTTTATGCTGATTTCTCTTTCTGCTCTCCTTTTTCTACTCTCTTCTTTTCCGCCTTCTTTTTCCGTTCTCTTTCTTTTCTTCTTTTCCTCACTGTTTTTTTTCATCTCTGTCAGTGAATTTTTATAAGGGATACCTTAGATCAAACTATTGTTCTATTGTCTTCCCCTTTCATCTGGTTGGTAGAAGATAATGCTGGATCTTAATTTCCATCTTGTCTTGGATCTTATTCCCATTGGCTAAAAATGTTATGATATCCACCTCTCTTTCTCTCCATTGCAGATTACTGCATCATTGAGACTGTTATGAATTAACTGGGTCGCTAACAAACATTGAATCAGAATTAAAATTCATCTATAATTATTTGGCTCATACTAATTTTAGATTGGAATTTTATAGTTTAATTACAAACTTACCGGTAATTATTAATATTGATTTACAAAAATCATAATGAATTTATATGAGAAAAAGAGATAGCAAAGCATAAAAGAAAAAATATATAAAAAAATGATAAGTTACAAAAAGTTTCATGCATGACAGTATAAATCTGGTGGGTAATGACTTGTTGGTATCTAGTCAGACCAATTTTGTTTACTTAAATTGTTTATTTTGTCCGGATTTAGCTGGCGCACCCTGTATACAGTTACATATGCAGTATATATAACAGCATGTATATGTTGGCAGATTCATTATACTATATAAACATTATTATTTACAGTATTAGTGCTAATTTAAATTACATTTTTATATTTATTTGTAAGTCCTCATCATTATTAGTATATGTTTCATTATTTTAACCTTTAATGCTCTAAAAGTAAAAAAATTAACGTTCTTTAACGATCCAAATTATATGAAATATGATACTTAATATTCGATATTTTGCCATAACTTTTTTATTTTTTAAGTTTTTGGCACGAAAAATTTATATTTTGTTGTCAATATACTCTGTCCTGATATCGTTTTTTAATTTTAGTTATAGGACCAAAAGAAAAAAAGAAAAAAAATACGAAAGAATTAGGCCTAATTTGCATATGTAAACAATGCATAATTTTTTCAAATTATTCATAATTTCGGCATCGGATAAAAAAAATGTTGATATATTTACATTCCTGGTGATATTCCACATCTAATAATACCAAATACTTCATAATTCTAAAAAATTTTTCCGTTAAACGAAAACAATTTATGATTGAAAAATGATCCGGCAGATTGTAATTTAATACGCGTCCTGACCTCGTATAAACAAACAATCGTATTATCCCTCTCGCGGATGAAATACGGTATTCCACTACACAAATGTTTAAAATAATTGTTTATTAGCCATTTTTGTTCCTATTTTCTTAAAATAATGCCGGATTAATACTTTTTATTTTATAAGAAGTATTAGTACATATGAGAATGTCGACTTTGTTGAAAATTTTGTTATTTTAATAAATATTGCTGTAATTTGTATACATAGCTATCATCCTGCCATCTGTATGCCAGATTTAGCACTGATTTTTGATAAATTATCGTTTTTTATAGTTTTTTACTCAAGATTAGTCTCAGAGCCTTTTAAAAATGGCGGATGATGAATTATTTCTCTGTATTTCGTCATTCTAAGTCATTAATTTTTCAAAAAATAGTTAAAATATAATAATAATAGCATTTTCAAACAAAGGGGAGGTCTTTTCACCGATCACCCCTTCTTCAAAAATGTATACGGTCCGATGGCCTTGAGGTCAACAATTGACCTTGGATGGACGTTGTTTGACAGTAAATATGCACCCCTGGTGTACTAGTTACTTGTTTCGACTGCAGATAACACAAAAATAATTGTATTGTTTAAATTTTTGTGTTACATTTAAAATATAACTAATATAAACAAACAATCAGCTGATTTCGAAAAACCGTTAGATATTTCCCGCCAGAATCTAGGACGCCGACTTCCGCGTCGATCGTCAAGTGTGGTATAGGTCGCTTTGTTTCGCTGATAAGTTAAAATTTATAAATTTTTAAATAAAACTAATTTATCGAATTTTATGTGTGAGAAAGCGCTAAAATCGTATTATTTATAAGGGGCCAAACTTTCCCAAATTTTAATTTACTGGATAAAGATATCTGTAAAAAAAAAGTAAGGATAAAATCTGAAGGATATGTGGAACATGATAGAGCAAGTCGGACAAATTCGGACAATCAATTCTTGAATTTTTGGGGGTCGAAAGATCACAATTATATTAATTAATTCGGATTGGGTTCGAATTAAAGGGTTAATTAAAAATTTATTAAAATATCGACGGAAAATCAAATTTTTGAATAATACGATAGAAATATGGAAAATATGATAGAATTTGAGATTTTAACCATTTTTTCTCGATTTACGCAAAAATTACGAAGTTTTTGGGTCTTAAACTTTGTCTAGCATAGCTAGGCGTTGGAGCGTTAGACGGAGCAGGCGTGTCTAGCATAGCTAGGCGGTGGAGCGCTAAAGGTTAAAACTATGATCATATGCACATGATTATGATGTGTGTAATGCCTCTGATGACCTACAGATTCTTTAAAATGTGTACATTTGTTATTTGAATTTGTAAACTGATTTTCTGTTTGTGATTTGAGAATTTAACTGAAGAGAGTTTTATTGTACAAAATCAAAAACATTTTAAGTTTATTTTATTAAATGTTATTTTAAACTTATTTTCCTGTGGTAATGCTTTTTTTCTGCAGATATAGTATGGTTTTTTTATATCTCTTGATTGTTCTTAATGTATGTAACAAAATTAAAAACAAATGTGGATCTTTCCAACAAGCATCCTGGATTAGGTCCAGGGAATTATGACAAGCCTAGTAATAGTATGTTTGAAGCTGTTTTACTGTCATGATTCAGTAAAACAGCTAAAACATTGTCAAATGTAAGGTGTCTGTGACTATGGAATATTCTGCCACATATAAAGACATAAAAAAAATCTTTTATTTCAGAAAAGAAATGTTTTCAACCACTATCAATTTAAGCTGATTAGTTGAAAACATTTCTAAGATAAAAGTTTTCTTACTGCATAGTCCTGTGCTGTTTTTTATCGGGTTTATGTGACTATTTAGTTTTGTTATGTTGTTTATATATTGTTAAAAATGTCAAAAAGGTCTGATAATGATAATTCTATGAAATGTTTTAGATAAGATTTTTCCAGATATTAAATAAATTCATTTTCAGTGTTTTTACATTTATATTCTTGTTCTTTATGTAAAATAAATAGGATTTTTTTTGAAAGTCTGAATTCTTTTCACTTCTTTTTAAATCCACCATATGTATTCCAATATCTGAAAAACTTTCGGTCCCAAGCAATTTGGATTGGGATATTCAACTTATAGTAAAATTTTGTAATATGAATTTTTAATAATTGAAGAAATTATATAAAACTATACTCATACCTGATCAAATAACTGCTTTCCAGTAGTGCTAGGTTGGATGGTGAATTCCAACTCTGCATCCATTGTTGTAACTCTAACGTTTACCTTAATAACAGATAAATACTTGTAAAAAAAATATGGAGAGAAAAAATTCCAAGTTTTCATTTTAATTTATATAAAATGAAAAACTAAAATTAAATTAATTTATTTATATAAAGTGAAAATAAGATAATCTAATTTTATTTTGTACAAAATCTAAACCAAATCTTTTAATTTTAATTTGTATATGGTTGCATTATTACTACAGTTAATTTATTAAACTCTGCTGAATTGTTATTAACTTAATTAAAAATAAATATAGCACTTTATGCAGTAAATTCAAAGATTCAAAAATTAAATTTTTACTTTAGTTTTGTGAATTAGCTGTAGGATTGGGAAACCAATTGAAAACATTTCTAAAGTAAAAATTTAGTTTTATGAATCTTTAAATTTACTGCATAAAGTGCTGTATTTATTTTTAATTAAATTGCATTTTTTTAAAAGATTTGGTTTTCCTCACCTCTCTCCATCAGTAAGTCCAAGAAAAATATTACAAATACAATCTTTTGTCTTTTCATGCTCTTTCAAATGATACTAAATATACCTAATTTCCATTAATGGTAATCTATAGTACTACTTAGACCAGGGCTGCCCAACCTTTTTATGATTGTGAGCTACTTTTTTCACCAGAGCGATATAGCGATCTACCGATATCCAGGGAATAAAAGTACAAAAATAGCATGTTATTTATATAATTCAAAATTTATTAAGTAAAATAAACAATTCTTCACAATATGAAAATAACTACGAATACATGAATACATAAACAAAAATTTTAATGCGATATTTGGCATCATGTAGATTTTGCAATTGATTCAAAATTTGGATTATATGACAAAGGAGATAATCTTAAAATTTTTATGAACATATTTTGTTATGAATGTAAGTTCCAATTTAAATCTATAATTTTTGCTCATCATATTTCGGAGTTTTTCAGATATTCATTTTCGTAACAGCAGGTTAAAATAGAAATATAAATTAATGAATTATAAATTTTTGGAGAGCATTGTTTGAAAATATCTTTCAACATTTCTCTTTTTTGGAATAGCAACAACTGAATTACATATTAGACAAGAGTATTTGGCATTAACCATGGAAAAAGAAATCATGTTCCCATTCATCATGGTAATGATAAATTTTTAAATTTTCTTTCTAAGTTTCATAATTATGGCTAAAAAAGAAAAAAGTTTAAATAATTGAAGAAGTTTATTTTATTAATAAATTTAACTCTTTTAGTGCCAAACAATGATATATTGTTGTCCAGAACTGAGGAGTGTAATAAAGAAAGAAAAGACATTTCAACCTATAAATGCATCTGTCCAACAAACTTTTGCTTACTCATCAAAATAATAATCTTTTATTGTTTTTGATATATTCTGCTGATTGATCTGATCCAATTACTCTTAATAAATGATAAAAGACACAAAGAACAAAAACACATAGGGATAACATCACTTTTTTGTTTCAACAAAAACCTTATTACAATTGTAAAGTGAAAGTTTAAGAAGAAGGTTGATCAGAAGATAGTCGGAGGCTTGCGATCGACTAGAAAGCTTGTCGCGATCAACTGGTAGCTCGCGATCAACAGGTTGGGCAGCCCTGACTTAGACCATTAACCAAATAAAATATTTCACATAACAATATAACTAAAATTATTATTTTTTATATCTTCCCATTGGTATGTCATACAGGAGAGTCATTCAAATTAAAATTGAGTGAGTTAGAATCTATTAAATCAGACTAATTAAAATTTAATTTTCTGCATTGTTTAATAAGCAATCATCTGAAAGCAATTTACACTTTGATTTATCAAAATATTTTTATATAAATATAAAATCAAACTTATTAATAAATTTTACAGAAACTACTTCATTCCAAGAATATTTTCGGCTGTACTTGGACTATCTGGTTAATTACAAAATCTATTATCATCATCATTAATTATTGAGATACTGTCTAAAAATTAATAATAAATTCATTAGCATGATTAATGTTCTTATTTATAGTTTTAACAAGCTAATATTTAAAATTATATAGGTTTATGATTCTGTAAAGAACTAAAATCATCTAGTTTTCAAATATGTCCTTTGTTTTCCATTTATTTATCATTGCAATCCATTGACTTTCTATATCCAATTTAAAATGTTGATTTAACAAGCATAAATGTCATAATGATATCATTACAATATCATATATCAGATGACATTTTGTGATATAACATTGCATTTTATTTATCAATTATTAGAGCACACCACTAACTCTAAACCAAATACTCTAATCACTGACTCTTATTAGAAGAATCATTATGGCCAAAATTAAATTTACTGTAACTTTCAACTAGGAATACAGAGTCAGAAAACAAATGAGCTGACTCTGAATATGACTCCAACTCCACCTTTTACAAAAATATCCAACTCTGACTCCCTAAAATTTGTAAGGTCCGACTCCGACCAGTTCAAAAATCTGACTCCAACTTCCCCCCAAAAATCTCAGACTCTGCAACCCAGAATTGCAAAATCAGATGAAAAATGATCCAACTCAGACTATACCTTTTAAAAAAATCTGACTCCGACTTCAACCAAACACCTCCAACTCCCCGACTCCTGATTCCAACTATAATTTGCAACTCTGCTTTCAACTTAAGTTAATTATTATTAATCTGACAATTATGTTTGATAAATTTACACGGCAATTAAAGTCCTATTCAATAGAACATGACCATCAAATTTAAAGCTTCGAATTATTATTATTAAAAGAATAGTTTAAAAATTACAAAAATTAATAATATAGTGTCGTTTTTTTCCCTCCTCTTCTGCACTAACAATCTCAATTGTACAGTCTATCAAGTTTACTATAAACTGGCCAAATTTTGTACAATACGTTCAAGCAGAAATATTTACATTTACAAAGCAATAACTTATATTATTATTCCTGATGATAATCAAAAGTTGCAGTTTTGTCTGATTGTAGCATATTATATTGTAGGAAAGGGGGGGTTTTGCACAGTCCTAGTACTGCAACCATCAGTGATCTATTGTGCACCACCAACAAGATCATCGTATATGAATTCCTGTCTTAACCACAAAAGACAGTATCTTCCTTCAATGTAAACAGATCTTATGGTGCAGGAAATGCAGCCCAAGAAGGTCATACATTAGCCCTGAAAGAGCCATACATTCACACAAAATGTGAAGAATTTCATCTCATTACTGACATCACCTACATTTGGAACTATCAACAATCCCAGTAATGTCAAGATGCCTTCTAGGATCATAGTGCCCTGGAAGGAGCCCTGTGATAATCCTAGCTTCATTTTTATGCAATTTGCAAACAGCTCTTTAGTTCTCTGTAAAGAAAGACCTAAAATAAGAACTTTTGCTTGCTTTAATCCAGAAGTAGACCTCGAATGGGTGAAATGCTAAGCTGTCAACCAGTCCCTTACAACCTACCAAAATACATCATATCTGATGCCCAGGGCAGGTTCAGATCTTATAAAGCGATGAGAAGCCCCTTCCTTGGCCAGCCTATCAAGAACCTCATTGCCCTCAATCCCTTTGTGCCCTGGCATTCAAACAAGTTGTACTTTGTTTCTGGTAGCCAGTACGTCAATGAGAAGATACAAGCTTAGAAGTGGAAGCTATCAAATGCTATAAAGTATTTTTAATGCAGTTTGACTATCTGATAGAATGTAAATGTGTTTTATTAACATATCTCCTATCGAAGCTGATATTAACACATGCAGAAATAACATAGATTTCTGCCTGAAAGACTAACAAATCATCAAAGGGAATAAGAATAAAACATTCCTGTTCCCTCACAGTAAACCCCTGCCCCAAGTTTTGTCTGATAGTAGGACTGCTCTCCAAATCATTAGTGCCAACAAAAATAATTCACAAATAAACTACTGAATACAGAAAACTATGTCTGAAATCTCTCAAAATAAAAATGTCTAATTTTTACTGGATCCCCAGATTATAAGGGGATCAAAGGCAATCTCATTGTTAATAAAACTAAGTAAGAAAGCTACTATTACAAATTTAAACACAGTGGATTCCACTTAATTGGGACACCAGTTAATTGGGGCAGGTATACAGTGGATTTCGCTTAATTGGGACACCGGTTAATTGGGACAGCCGTTTACATTGCAATACAGTAGGTCCTCATTTAATATTGTCCAAGTTAACACAAAACAGTCGATTCTGCTTAATTGGACCACCAAGAGAACTGGCTGAGCAGGGCCATAGAAAACTGAAAATGTTACCAGAGATTATTATTAATACAGTGGATTCCGCTTAACTGGGGCAACGCATAATTGCGAATCTCAAAGAACGGAAACCAAACTAATAAACTAATACATAATTTAAACAATTAGGACAGTAACAGTAAAGGAATTTTCAATTTTTTATATATTTTAGGGATTTTTCGAAAGTATAACAACACTACATACACTAACAAGGAATTTTCAATTTTTGATATATTTTAGGGATTTTTCAAAAGTATGGAAACACTACTCAATTTTTGATATATTTTAGGGATTTTTCGAAAGTATGGCAATACTATATGCACTAATACTTCCAATTTTTGATATATTTTAGGGATTTTTCGAAAGTATGGCAACATTACATTTTGATATATTTTAGGATTTTTCGAAAGTATGGCAACACTACGTACACTAATACTTGTTGTGCGCAACACTACGTACACTAATACTTGTTGTGTGCTTTCTTAAAAAAAATTCTTATATAAAAAATATAACAGCATTTTATTATACCAGTAATTTTTCAGGTTAAACCCTTCTACAAGACAATACAGACTAACACAATGGAGCGGGACATTTCTTCACATCCTATTACATATACATCATCAACACAGTGTCGTCATACTAATATAAGCATCCATTCTTCAGTAAAATTTTAAGTAAATATCATAGTTGATAAATAATGCACAACAATACTGTATTCAACAACACTAGCGTAGCGTGATGAGAATCAGTTATCTATCATCGTGAGTCTGGCAAGTGTGCATCTACTTAAGAGTCTACTGTTACTGTATCTAGCGATATTCATTT
Source organism: Olivierus martensii (assembly GCA_000484575.1). Taxonomy (NCBI): domain Eukaryota; kingdom Metazoa; phylum Arthropoda; class Arachnida; order Scorpiones; family Buthidae; genus Olivierus; species Olivierus martensii. The sequence goes on along the minus strand of AYEL01081574.1, from coordinate 39,255 downwards.
AGTGTCGATTTTATTTAAAATTTTTAAATCTTTGCCAAGATGTCAAGAAAAAATTTTATACTTTCAAGTAAAATTGCTTTGCTGGATAAAATTAAAAGCCAGCTATTTAATACAAGTCATCGTAGACTCAATGAAATAAACTAAAATCTACTATAGCACCTCTCCTACAATAAGAAAATCAGCTGCATGAGGTGTGGACATTTCAGAAAGAAATTCTGGAAACATAAAAAAAAGCGTGATGGAAAGGATCCAGAATTTGAAGAAGCATTAGATCAATGGTTTTCTATAATTAATGGGCAAAGTGTGAATATAAGCAGCAGTGTAGTGTTGAAGAAGTCAGAGGAGATTGTAAAAAGCTAATAATTAGGTACCTATTTTAATAAAGCATTAAAATAGGTACTTAATTATTAATTTTTACCTACGAATTACATATTTTATTTTAGAATTTATTAATACTTTATATTTAATTGGGACAGCCGCTTAATTGGGCCAAAATAGCTTAGTCCCAACATGTCCCAATTAAGCAGATACAGTGGTGTCCCTATAACATATATTAACTTAAAACTTTACTCCAATACAATTAAAATGTGGCAAATTCAATGGAACAGTGTAGACAATGCTATGAAGTTATTATTATTAAAATCTTTTATATTATTAATAAATATTATAAAACTGATTATCACAACTCAACTTGTTACTAGACATAGGTATTTCAACTCCTATTTTTCCAGATTTGATATCAAAGATGATGAATATTCTGACTTTGGTGTTATGGGAACACAATTATGATTGTGGGCATTATATATGAACCAGTGGAATAAACTTATGCAAACTGTTATTAATAAAAGACTTAATTTATCTTTTTATAATTTACTAGATCATTACACTGCTCCATCCTAATTATATATGTATTACACAAGCTCTCCGAGCAGGGAAAAATTCATCATCAAACTAAACTCCTTTATTAAAGCACTTTTGGCTCTATTGAGCCCTCATCAGTATAACATTACAGCTAATAAATTTGCAATAAACATCAAACAATAGTTATTTGATGTTTACTGCAAATTTTAAATGTTAAAGAGAATGATAATGACACCAGAATATGAATTATTATAATTATGAATTTATTTCTAGAATATGAGGTGCAAGTTTATAATAATATGAATATGAGTGCAAATATAACATTACAGCTAATAAATTTGCAATAAACATCAAATAACAGTTATTAATTTGAATATACATTCGTAATCAAGCATTCTAAAAATTTTAAAATTCAAAAAGTTCCTTCTGCTTTCATTCTTCTCTGTATGTCATTCTTCTTTAATATACTTGCACCTCATATTCTAGAAATAAATTCATAATAATAATAATTCATATTCTGGTGTCATTATCATTCTCTTTAACATTTAAAATTTGCAGTAAACATCAAATAACTATTGTTTGATGTTTATTGCATATTTATTAGCTGTAATGTTATACTGATGAGGGCTCAATAGAGCCAAAAGTGCTTTAATAAAGTTTAGTTTAATAATGAGTTTTTCTTTGCTCGAAGAGCTTGTGTAAACAAGCTCTTCGAGCAAGTAATACATATTTAACTGATCCTGTCTAAAAAAACTATATTTACAATAAAACTGTACATACAGAACTTAAAACAATTTCTAAATAGCATGAAAGGTCTTGATACTTATTATAATCATAAATAGCAATAATGATTCTTGACTTATGTTATACTTTCTACTGTCCTATTCCTATAGCTTCGATCTTATTTATCTACAAAGTGTAGGCTACTGGATTTTTCCTCAAACCTAGGGTACTTTAATTACTCTGTTCCTGTACACAGCACATCTTTCCAACTCTTACTCTTTTATTTTTGTTTTTGTACTTTGCATTTTTGTATTAATAAAGGATGCTGGCACTCATGAGTGCCAGCATCCTTTAATATTTTCCTCTTTTTGTCCTAATGCTCTAACCCACTTCTCTAAGTTAGAATAGTTATACCTATTACTAAATAGGTCAAACTATTCTAAGCTTGCTTGCTGCCTTCTAATCTTTACTAATGCTTCTTACTTCTTTTTCTCTTTGAGCTATATTGTTGAGTGGAGTCCTTTTTTTTAAATCTAATCTAATCTCCTCCTCTGCAGACGTCTTACAGGTCACATCATTCAACAGATATTAAATTTGAAATATATGTATTTCTTAGATTATCTCAGGTCGTCTAAAAATTTCAGCACAACTGAATCAAAATAAATACAGAAAGCTAGTCCATTTTCCTTAAATACTTCTATATATCACATTAACTGCTTTCGATCAAATTTGCAATATAGGCATATCCTAGCTCAGTTAAAATGTTCTGAAAATTTTGGTTTAATTAGGTTAAAATTAAAAAAGTACACCCATACCTCGCTGTACGGTCGCTCTTTATACAGCATTTCGCTATAACAGCCTTTTTTAATTATGGCACTTTTTCGATTTACGGCCCAGTGTTTTCCGCTCTTTATACAGCATTTCGCTATAACGGCCTTTTTTAATTATGGCACTTTTTCGATTTTACGGCCCAGTGTTTCGTTATACAGCCAAAAATAATGCTGTACTGTTAGATAACATGAAAAAAATGAAAATTATTGAGTTGTCCGGAAAGTTTGTGCATTTTTTTTAATAAGCAAATAAAACAAAATTTTCAAATTTAAAGATAATTTTATTCAGTAAAATAATTTCCGTCTGAATTTACAACTTTTTTTCAATAAGCAAATAAAACGAAATTTACAAATTTAAAGATAATTTTATGCAGTAAAATAATTTCCGTCTGAATTTACAACCTTTTCCCATCGAGTCGGTAGTTTTTTGATGCCATTTTCAAAAAATTTTGGTGGTTGTGATTCAAAAAATAATTTTAAGTGTTTTTCGACTTCAGCAATATTTATAAATTTTTTCCCTTGTAGAGAATTTTGTAGTGATCGAAAGAAATAGTAATCCGACGGCACAATGTCTGGCGAATATCAAGGGTGAATGAGTAATTTTAATGTAATTTTAATGTATACTAAATAATTGTATATTTTAGTATTATTAAGAAAAGTAAATTTTTAAATTTAAATATTGTAGTTTGTGTTTTAATATTATTTTGAGTGTGATATTCAATTTTGTTAAAAACATTATTTTTATAAACCTTATATATATATAGTCTATATGTATTATTTGACTTTCTAATCCCCGAGAGATAGAATACTCAATCTATCTTTTGAATATTGAATATAAAAAGTATATTCAATATTTCTTATTGAATTTATTTGAAAATTTTTAAAATTGAATAATTAATTTAAATTTGAATAATTAAATATTAAAAAGAAAATGCATATGACTGTTAAAGCTACGATGAATTTAAGAATTATTTTTATATAAATATTCGATATAAGTATTAAATTCTGAAACTAAGAATAATAATTAGAATAATATGAAAAGATAATTGATTTTTTGTCATCGTTTATTATTTGGTGTGAATGAATAATGCAATTTCAAATAAGTTTCCATCACTATTTATGATTTTAATAGAAAATCGGTGAATGGTTGAATAAGAATGTTCATCTTAGTCATGTTTTTCAATTGCATTAACCAAAGGCAGTGGAAATTCATAAAAGAAAGAAATATATATATACACACTGTATATACTAGGAAAGTATACCCGGCGTTGCCCGGGCATAATTTGAAAACGCATACAGAACCTCAGGAAAAACTTGGTTTTGATTATTTGCACATTGATTTCATCTACAGTCTTAATTGTTCAGTAGTTCTTTAATACAACCTTCATAATTTCCATAAGATTCACGAAATTATGAGTCTATATGTCTTTCAGCTCTTCGATTTGAAAAAGATTTACATGGAGGAACATTGAAATTCGTAATGATATGATATTGTGTACTGTACTTATTGAAAATTGATCATTTTAACGATTTTCAATGTAATGTCCACCACAGGAAAGATTTTTATTAATTTGAAAATTATTTCATGCATTGATTTTATTTGTTATTTTAAACCTCGTGTTTATTGTAATGTTATATTATCATCAGACTAATTAAATTATACTTGCTATTTGTTCTTTCTGAATTTATTAATATATAAAATCGCCAGATCATTTATCAGTGTTATGAAACGATGACGTCATCGATGGGCTTACACGACGTCATCTATTTGTTACGTCATGATGAAGTCATGGGATCTTGTGACGACATCCTGAATTCGAACGAAATTATTTTGCCATATAATTTATTTATTATAGCATTTGAGATGCATTGGCTTTTTATGTCCAGTTTTAATGTAGACTTAACCAAAGTATTAGGCTACGATAACGTCATAACCGCAAGGATATTACGTAGCTGTGACTCGCATACGCGTCATCGTGCTGTCATGATTTGAAATCGTCATATGATATCATACAATGCTATTGTATGAGGTCATCGTGGTTTAATACGATTAAATTTAGTCAAAAACATAGACTGCATATAGCGCCATTTATTGATCATATTGTTAAATTCTATGAAATTTTTTAATTGTTAAATTCGAAATTAAATAATGATTATCTTGAAAACACACTGGAAAGACCAGTTATTTAAATTGGATAATCGCAGAGAATTCTGCCAAGATTGACAGTCTTAGCTTCTACCATTTAGGAAATTACTTAACACAAATATACAAACAAACAAATAAACGAAAGCCAAAATATTTATATTTTCCATGCAGTTTTCCTTTTGGTTTAAATACAAAATTAATTTTTTTGGTAAGAATTTATTTATTTTATGGGAGTAATGAATTCCATCACTTCAGTTTCCTGGAAAATGATTTCTTTCCGATGTCTTTCTTCAAAATACTTTTTTTTGATGATGATAATTAACTCATCACATATAGGTTATATAAATTTTCGAATTATATTAATATTGCTGAATATGTTTTTCTGTGTCGAAGTGGCGATTGCGTAATGCTATTTAATCAAACAGGATAGTGAAATAAATAAAAAAAAAAAGTCTGACGATCATTCGCACCTTTCCTTTAAACAAAAAGTGCCGATTTTGCCCATCAAGTTTGTTGATAGGAGTTTACTATAATGACTAAACGTTGACCTGCTATTCGTTTCCGTTTAGCGATAGTTAAATTATCAGATGAATGGCATCGAAGAAATTCCAACTGTGAAGAAAGTATATAGGAAGAATTGAATCGCTATATCAAACTTTAGGAATAATAGATATGAACAATACAAAGAAAAACGTTTACCGAAATTTTGTTGTCTGACAATTTGTTGAGTTACACCCAAACAAATCAAACCAACTTTTGTTTCGCTCTCTGAGAATTGGTTGAATGTTCATTCTCCAATGACCACTCCTCTTACATTTTCAACCAATTAGTTGAACAATTGCTTGGTTTTCTTTCTTGGCTATAACTCGAGACGAGTTTGTAGGTTCACAAAATTTTGCTATATCTTTTTTATTTATGTTGGCTATAATTATTTATCTGTAGGCTAAAACAAAATTGCGATTCCTCTGTAGATAATTTGCTTTGATCTCTTCAGTTCTAACGCGATATTTTGAAGATAACTTTTATTGATAAGAAAAAATAATTAGAACTAAACTATGCTGAACTAAAATTTACAAAAATATGGTTTATATTAATATAAAAATTATGATTAAATTAAAATTAATTAAATTAAGCACGAAAGGGATTACATTTGGAGGCTTTAAAAAAGTATAAAATTTTATCCAATATTTTATTTGTTACAATATATATATATATGCAACAAATTAAACTTTTTATTCATAAATTTAACAAGTTATTAAACTCTAATATTATTAAATCCTAAATTATTATAAAAAATTATTAAAGGTGTAAGAAGTGAACGAATTTTATTTAAATTCGTTCACTTTTGCATTTTTATATTATAAATAATGCATCAAGACGTAGATTAAATATAAATTTCAGGTTTAATATATATAATAATCCATTTGTTGATATTTATGAATAAAAAGATATTTCTCAAAAACTTTAAAACAATGCTTTTACGAATATAGTCGAATTTAGCGAAGTTATATAATAAATAAAATTTTAAAAATTACACTTCACCTTCATCTAAAAGCATTTGAAGTCATAGTATAGTTTTTTCGAAGATTCCAACTAATATAACTTAACTTTATAGAGAAAATTAAATTATTTGAATTAAAAAAAAATTGAAAATTTATAATGAAACCATTTTAAATTACGACTTACAAATGAATCTTTACAAAAAAGTCTTTAAATGAAAACAGTTCCTATTTGATTCTTTCTTATAGATAAGATTGTTATTTTTAAAAAAATTATTGTTTTATGCATATAAAATTTATCAGTTAGATCCTAGTAAAGATAATTATGTAGGATAGAATGTCAACACTGTATGAGGAGTAACTATTACATATTATATAGATGTAATAGACGATTAAATGATGTAGATGTATAGACGTATTATTAAAAATAAATTTGGACAATAATAATATGGCAAATAATTTATTAAATATTTGACTTTTGGTGATGATAACAAAATCTTGTCAAATGTGAAATATAATTTGAACAAAATTAAAGATCTTAATGGTTTTAAATAAGATGAGTGGACTCGAATGATCATGTGATGTCCACAAACAATAACAAAGGAAACAAGGATTATTTGGTCTAACCAAGGAATGGTACACCAGCTCCACCAGCACCACCGTGGCCAACTCCTCCCTTTCCTGCTCCACCGATGATTTTTCCGAATTTTCCGAAAGAGGCGAGGGCAGCATTGAAAGTATGATCGGCACCTTCTCCGTGACCGGAGTGTCCACCGGCTCCATAACCTCCGAGGGCTCCAGCTCCACCGTAACCCAATCCGGCTTCTCCACCATAGGCACCTCCCTTGGCAGCTGCACCTCCAGCACCGAATCCGAGGCCGTATCCTCCCTTGGCACCACTGCCGTAATCCTGGTTAAGAGCGTAGGTCTTCTCTTTGGTGACAGCGGTTGTGTGTCCACCGGCGAATTTTCCGCCGAAAGCACCTTCTTTGCCTTCCAAACCGTGGATGCCAGCTCCAGCTCCGTATCCACCTCCGGCACCGTGTTTACCAACTCCGTGGATTCCGTAACCCTTTACTCCACCAAATCCACCGGCAGCGTGTCCGAGACCTCCGTAGGCTCCGTGTCCGTATCCGTGTCCTCTAAGTGCTTTGAGTCCATAGCCTCCTGCACCTCCTGCGCCACCGGCTCCAACACCACCTAATCCCTGTCCTCCAATAAATGGAATTGAGTAGACAGCTGCGGAATCAAGTTCCTCTTCGTATTCTTCTTGGGCAAAAACACCCACAACGGCAACCAACAAGATCAACTGCAAAAATCATTATATTATTTAATACATTAACATTACATTATCGGAATTTAGAGTCGAATAAAAATCTAAATAGATATATAAATTATATTCTCTGTACTTACCAAGGATTTCATTTTTGACTCACTTTCGAGAACTGAATGCTGTTTGAAAGCTCGCTAACGTTTATATAGTAGTAGAGCCATTTTTTATTTCCGCTATATAAAATAGTTTTTTTCGATAGAACGAGTGCGATATCTGGTTCGACCATCTGATTGACATTTCGACTTACTAAGGTGAAAGGTCTTGATTGGTCGGTCTGTAGTGTGGTAACAGTACCGTAACTGGATCAGAGACACCTCACTTTTAACAAAAAACAGTCAGGAAGAGATTGTAAAAAATTATTCAACCTCGAATTGCTTCGAAATTACCAGAAGCGCTGCCCCATATTTTCTTTAGGGTGTAGATTTCTGTGCCGTTTGATTGAGAACGACCTGGAGGCTTACTTTCACCGACTGACCGACTTTCCTGATTCTTAACTTTATTTCTTTATGGTAGTTTACTTAAACGAGACTGATATTTGTCGGGGGTGGTACCGCCTTTTGAAATTTAATACATTTAACTGTTATAATTCGACAACATTGTCAAATATCTATAGTCTCTTTTGTTTCCGGATATAAAACAACCTCAAATTATTTACTCAACGAACTGTCAAACTGCTTTTAGAACGAAAATTCATCGAAATCGAGAATTAATTCGTTCTTTATTGGATAATTTATTATACGAAAAGGTATTTCTTTATACGCATAATGAATTTATTTTTCTTTCGTTTATTGATTACATGATATAATTAATAAATATTATCAGAGGAAAATTAAAATTAAAATTTCGCTTTTCTTCTTTTCTTCTTTTCGCAAATAATTTAATTAGAATAATTGCATTTATTTTCTTATTTTCCGCGATATCGCTAGCTCTGAACACATTTTTTATTTTTATGTTTATATCGATTTCGCTCTTATAAAGATATTGAAACACTTAGGCTGAAATAACCTAATTTATCTTAAAATGAAAAAAAAAGAAGTCGTTCGATTTTTCCTATCAAACATGGAAAACTAGTTTTCTTGATCTCTCTCTCTCGAATTGCAGTCGTTATTCATTATCTACAAGTCGTTATAATAAGAAAGTTTAAGCTTCGTTTAAGAAATATATTGTATATTTTTCTGAAATATATTCAAGTAGAAAAATTGTTTTTACAAATTCAATGAGGCATACAGTTAATGTTTCAATTTTATAATAACGACGGGATGAGATTGAGATAAATCCAAACAAATATCGTTCCGTTGTTGCAGAAAAGTATTCGAAGTAGATATAATTGAATATTAAGTTTATTACACATTAATTATAATTGATTTCATTGCTGCTAGCAATTTTAAAGATTCCGTGTTAAATAAAATTAATTAACTTAATCAAGTTATTGGAATGTTCCAATGTGCAGAATTTATCATCGCGTAACACAAGCTTAAATTTACAAATTTTATAGTTTTAAATGTAGAAAATTGGAGATCAAATAAATGAATAATAATTTTTCATAATTATTTTTATTTCTGCTTTTTTTCTAAATCTAATTAATATTCTAAATTCCTGTTCTATACTCATTTTATATTATATAAATTCTATATAAACAACTTCCTGATTTATTTCTTTAAATTTAACGGGCGTAATAAGATTAGTAAACATTACGTTTCGTGAATTTGACAATGTATACTATGTAAATGTCTGTCCTAAAGCAAAGAGAGACCCTGACCTAAAGGACAAAGTCAATTAGAAAGACAGAATAACTTTTTTTTATTTTAAAGGTTTTCGAGAATAAACGCCAGACAAAAAAATCATTCAATCTAGAGCGCTGTTTACAGAACAAAATTTAGAATCTTTACAATCGCTATATTTAATTAATCCAATTAAAATATTTCTTTAGTTTAAAATTTCGACACATTTGATCTTGAACTAAAGGATTAGTCATGTAATTGTTCCACATTTGCTTCTAGTTTTTTGCAGTTCTGATAACACTATTTTCAATATTTTATATAATACGTAATATAATCCAGACAAAACAATTTTTTTTTCTTCTCTTTCTCATCTGAATTACAGGCAACTCCTCTGAATTTTAATTGTAAAAATCACTCTCAAGCACTTCTTTCACGCTTATTTGTACTTAAAAATTTGTTACTCTATCCTATTCACATCGGAACGATCCATTCTACTTTATATAGAGGGTCAAGAGCAGAATGCTAAGTTTACAAAAATATTTATTCATATGACAACCAGGAAACTTGACTACTCCATTTTCATTGATTGAAAAAAAGAAGAAAAAACTTATTTTTTTTTAATTCTCTCGTTAATTATTTATTTTATATTTCCTTCAACTTGAATATTCTCAAAAATAAGAAACGAATAAAATTATAATTATCACACATCTTAATTAAAATTATGAAATTATTTTGATTACTAAATTTATTTTTCAGAATTTTTCGATTTAAAACTCGAAAATTAATAGGAAAAAGTTTTAACATTCGAAACGTTACAGAATTGTTTAATTAAATATGTTAACAATTATATAAAAGAAGAAAACTAAAAACAGGTATTATCTTATCTTTAGAATATATCAACATATTTTTTTTTAATTAAATAAATAAGTAAAATGATTAACAGCATGTTAAAAATTAATTATTGTCATTCGTAAATATATTTCAATTAAATTGTTTTTTAAATTTTATCATTAAATTCACAGCTCGAATCTTAAAATATTAATAACTTTATCTGTATTCATCATAAATTAAAATAGAAGTATTAATTTTTTAAAGCTATTAATAGAAACGAAAAAATAATTTTTTTTCCTTTATAGGTTCCTCTAATGTATGAAGACTTAAGTATTCCATTTTCGTACGAAGGTTTATATCAACAAAATAAGTTAATTTTAAACAGAAATTTTACATAATTATTATTTATAATTCCAGAACATTATCACTGCATAAATATTAAGTAGCATATGTTCATTCTCTTTCATTTTCTACATTGTATATGGCACACAACACTAAATCATTGATATTGATTTAAAAGCAGTCCGAACGACTACGAAAGACTGAAAACACTCCAGATATTTTTACGTCCGTAACAAAGAAGAATTTTATTTCAAATTCCCTTCCCCTAGACTCGTTCAACTGATTACAGTTTTGCTAAGATCAGAAATTGGTACTTGAACTACTAGTTTGGTAATATTACTTATTCGCATGATATTATGATATAAAAATTGAGGCCATGTGTAGCAATCGAAACGTTACAGTTAATAAAGAAATATTTTTTATGGTTAAAAAATGTCCCAAATCCACTTCTGAACTTATTTCGTAGGTTTATTTGTTAACTCCACTTTAAAGTAACGTTTCCTATTTTTAGACGATAACAACGTTCTTATTTCATAATACATCTTTTTAATAATGATATATTTATTAAAATATTTTATTTCATTTGAGATAACTTAACGTTGGTTTTTGAATATATATTTAAAAAGTTTTTTTTTTGATATCTTAAAACTTTAATAAGGAAGAAAACTCAGTAAGAGTTCTACTTTGTAAATTTTAAATGGGAATTTTACGAGTACAGGGAATTATACACATCTGTTTATGCCATTATTTTATGGCATGGATTATATGCGAAAACAGCATATAACAGAAATTTAATTTGATTTTATTCGACTACAAAAGCTTCATTTTAATCTTGAAAATTAAATTTCGAGTGACATAAAACCCAAGAAAGTATCGGATTTTAAGTAAACATTTTTACTAAATATATAATTATGTATACAGTATACGCCTTTTTAATTTTTACGATATTAAATTCTAAATTAGTGAAATTTGAACAATTTATAATTATAATTTTACGAAATAATATTATTACGAAAATCGAAAAATTAAATGAAAAACTATCGGCACAGTTGGCAAGAAATATTGACAATAAGTAGGGTATTCTGTATAACCTACCAACCCGTGACTGAACTGGAGACCCCAATATTATATCATGATTCAAAATTATTTTTATAAAATTATGATATATATATATATTATATATAAAATAAGTTTTCAATATATGGTTATATTCTCATAAAAAATTAAAAGAAAAAAGAAGAGAGAATTGAATAATTGAAACATTCAAACTACTTTATTGAATTTTGATGCATTTTAAAACGACCAGAGCGATAAAATTAATAATAGAAACAGCAATTTATCGCTTTGAGTAATAGTAAGCGATAAAGTGTAAAGAATATAATATATGGATCGTTTTACAAGAGCAACATCTTAATTAGTAGAAGCGTTTTTAATCACACCTGCTACATAATTTAACATCAAAACAAATTATGAAGACATTAATCAAGCTAAAGAATTAATAAGTTATAATACTCAGCTGCCAACAAAATTATAAATGCCTTTAATATTTCATAGGTAAGGAAGTAAATTATAAATATTCTTTCAGCAAAATTTCACTCTGTGTTTTGTTCAGATTCTCATACTTTCTTTTTTTGGCAGTCTAATGCGTTCTCTATATTACTGGTCATCGATCAATGACTAGGATTCAGAGAATCAATGACTGGTAATATAGTATCATTGAGTTCATTCTAAATCTCAATGGCATACTGAATATATAATCTTATATATATATTTTAGATTTTTATGTCCTATACAAGTCGAATCTTGATCAATGGCAATAGCATAATTGCTTTTTTTTTACTCTAACATGCTGATAAATAGTCACTTTTGAAGCATTCAAACAGTGATAAATATTTTATTCGGCGAAATATACTATATAAAACTTATTCAGTAAAATAACATTATTATTATAGAATTCTATTATGTAACTCAATTTCGTGTTTTACAAGTTTCTAATTTACAATAATCAACTTTTTCTCATAAATTAATACAAAAGTAATAAAATAAGTCGGTACATTTTCATTGTGGGATTGAAATAAATCAGTATACATTTTATTGTTTGTAATCTATCGGCTTATAACAGGAACAGCAGGAAAAGAAATATTTCATTTTTTTAAGACAAAATTTAACTATTTTTTCATTTCATTAACTCAAATTTAATAAAAATAAATAAAATTTTAATAGCCAGTGGCAAAAGAATGTACTGTATTCTCATTTATTTTATCTAAGAATGAATAAATTAATTAATTTTTTTCGAAGATTATTTTAAAATTACTCCACATTGTCATATAGGATCCATTTTTCATCTCCAGTCACAATTCTTTCTAAAAACGGCCAAGCAAAGAAATGCACGCTGCAACTCTATCCATCCGATTTTTTTCAGTAAGTTCATGGGGAACCCAAACATCGTACTTGCTGATCCATCCCATTGATTTTAGGTGGTCATCGATGGTTGTTTTGGATACATTAAGTATCTCAACAAGCTCCCTCATCATTAATCGAGGATTACTTTCAAGCTGTGCGGAAATGTCCATGTCAAGGACCGGTTGTCCTGAACATGGTTCATCTTCCAGGCTTAAATTTCCTTCTCGAAATTTTTTAAACCACTTTTGACAGGTACATACAGATAATGCACCATCTCCATAAATTTCACATATATATTTTTGTTGCATCAACTGCAGAAAGCCCTTTTTTTTAAACACGTATAACATTACGTGGCGCAAATGTATTCTATCGACACTCATGGCGAATACAAAACTAACAATAGTTTGTCGTCTTTATTCTGACAAAACACAAATTTTTTATGACGTTTACAGTGTCATCTTTCAAGGTCACAACTAAACTAAATAATAACTTACATGTTTTTAATGCTCTAGCGCCATCAATTAACTAAAAAAAACACATGAACTTTCCGGACAACCCAATTTATTAAAAGATATCGCTAATAATAATAATAATAATAGCTCTATAATGGATCGAAGAACACTTGTTGAACTTTGTTTTATATAATCAATTAAGCCAAAAAGTGAAGTGAAATGATTTACACTTATAGTTTATTGTTGACAATTCCAATCTACGGAAAATCACAAAGTACTGGAGCAATAATAAGAAAATTATTATATCAAAAATAATTTTTTATTTTTTTCAATAAAGACAATTACAAAGTCGCTAAATCGCTATAGCAGCAATTTTAAATTATATATTTCGTCATGAAAAAAACATTAAAATCACCAGATCTGGCAACAGTAACGCCACGCCATTCGACGGAAAAGGTGAGATGTGCAGTCAAACCACCTAAAGGTGCTGCAAAGTTTCGAAAACTTGTCGGCACCTTTTGATTTGTCTGTATGAACTTATTAAATCAAAAATTTACATCGATTAATATTTATTAATTAAAAAACGTACACAAACAAATTTTTCCACTTAAGTTGAATCTGATTATTTTAAATGGAGAAAAAATGCAAATTTTCTTAAGTCGAATCTGATTATTTTAAATGGAGAAAAAGTGTTTTATCTTCGTATTTAGCTCGTTTTTTTATCTAAATTTCATTTCGTATTCAACTCATCTTTTGTCTAAACAATAAATGAACAACTAACAAATAATGTTGTTAATTTTAATAGATTTAATCAATATTTTAGTATTATCTGCAATATTTTTTTAGTTTTAAATACGATATTTTTTTATAGCAGTATATCGATTTTGATGACAATAACTGAAATTCTGATTATTATAAACGAAGTTATCATAATTATTTTAATATGGATGATTCGGGACCATAAATTTTAATAACATTAAACGTTTGCGATTACAATAAGCGGCTTCTACTGTATATACTGTACATATAAATTAAAAAACAAAAGATATGTTTATTTTTTGAATTTCTGCTTATTATTACTTGTTTTGTATTTTTATTTTTAAATGTAAGCATTTTTATAGGAAATAGAAAGAATAAAATGCTTTATGAACTAAAAACTATATTATCTAAAAAAATTGGAAAAGATCAAATTGAATTTGTATCAAAATAATTGATTTGCTATATGGCTTTCCGCTTTACGGTAAACTTTTCCAGAACGTATTTAGGCCACAAAGCGAGGTATGGGTATATAGAAGAGGATGATTCTCTTCTGTAGAAATGTCTCTGTAGGTTATATCATTCAACTGATTTTGAACAAATCTGAAAGTTAAACATTATTTATGTTATTTAAGGCTTTTTGAAAAATGTGCATGAGTAGGACCAAAATGATGGAAATAGATCTTTTATCATGAACTCTCTTACAGACTGTATCATAAATTTTTTTTGATTGAAAATCAATTAAATGTGTTTATATTATTTTACTACATGTTTCCTAAAAATTTTGATTCAATTGATTAAAAATAAAGAGTATTTAATGATATATTAACATGGTAGGAATATCTTTCTTAGAAAAATATTTTTAATCTAAAAAATAAATGATATTCAATCAAAAGAATCTCATATGCTAAAAATAAGCCAAGTATAGTATTAAGAAATTAGGATACTAATTAAAATTTAGATGTGCCTTTACTTCGTTGATAATCTATTAAAATAAAACAATATAATGTGAACCACATTTAAATTTTAACAAGTATCCTAATTTATTTTTTTGAATCATTCCATTTCTGCACAAATGTAAAACAGGTAATTCAAAAATAGCTCCAAGACTGCAAAGTTAGATTACTTTATTTGACTGATAAAATAATTTTACTTCTACAGTCTTCAGCTATTTTTTGAATTATCTGTATCCTAATTTCTTATAACTGTACTTGACTTATTTTTTACATATTAGATGATTTTGATTAAATATAGATAATTGACAATAGATGGCACTAAATGTTAAGCAGTGCAGATAACTCCTCTGATATGCCTGATATGCTACATAAAAATAACATTAATATAATCTAAACTGATAACTATATTTTGATGCAAACAGAAACTTGTTGAGACTTATCAAGTATTAATACTTAGTGCCATTTATTGGCACTAAGTACTGTCACTACTGTCAATAATATAAAATAAAATTTTAATAAAAATCAAATGCTATCTTGTAGGATTAAACAATACAATGTCAAAAAATACAGAGAGACATTTCTACAGAAGAGAATCATCCTCTTCTATACACCCATACCTCATTTTATGGCCTAGTTACGTACCAGAAAAGTTGACCGTAAAGCGAAAAGCCATATAGCGAATCAATTATTTTGATACCAAATTCAAATAATATAAACATGTTTTGATTATTTTGATACAATGTCAAATAATATAAACACATTTAATTGATTTCAATCAAAAAAAATATATGATACAGTCTGTAAGAGAGTTCATTATGAAAGATCTATTTCCATCAATAAATGTACCGGAGTTTCTCGTAAATAGACTCTTCTTGAAGTAAGCCCATATGCGCTTACAATCGGGATTACTTTCCGATTATAAGCGTTATTTTGATTATTAAAATAAATAAATAAAGAAATATATATATATTTTAGTAGAAGTAAATAAAAAAATTTGTTATGGTCCTTCACAAGAATTAAAATGGACCAAACATGGCTTCTTTTGAGATTATGCAGTCAATTACCGGAAATTTTATATAATTTTTGATAAAATTAAAATTTTAGAATAATTATAATAATAACTTTTCATTAAAACTAATATCAAATTATTCATTTATTGAAGGAAAATAAGCGATTGATATGATATCAAAACAGAACGGAAGTGAATGGTGGTTTCTATTTATATGCCAAAGGAAGAAATAATATCTTTTCCAAATAATTTTGGAAAAAAATATATATATCCCTCATTTTAATTTTCTTCTTCATAATATAATTAAAATCAATTAAAAAATTTGTTTTCCTAACTGATCTAAAAAGTAACGTTAACTATTCATCTCCACAGAATTATTATTTTTTTATTTGTTTTTTCTAAATGCAAATTTTAATTTAATTTCGATCTGTTTTCAAATTTTAATATTTGTTCATTAGAGAACGGTCAATATTTCACTTCAAATCAAAAACAAATTTCATTAAATGTTCACATACTCAAGTAAATTAACTAATTTTTTTTTATTTTTTTTATTTCTCAACATATTTTGCATATTTTATTACAAACTTTAGATGAGAAGATGATAAGCTTAGAATTCATTTTAGCAGTGCGTTAAAGAAGATTTAAATAAACAAATAGACGTCGAAACCAATAAAGAAATAATTTTAATTATAAGGAATTAATTTATCTCGAACCAAACATTTTAAGAATTCGTTTAACTGTATAAATTCTTATATATACGTACACTCAAAAATCGATTGCCTAGTTTTAATTTATAGATTTTGCGATTCATTAAAAAAAAACTAGCAGTTGAAACTTTCTTGGAACCAACTTACTAATAACAAATTTTATTAATGCATTATTTAATGGTTAGCCAGAAAATTTTTGTTTTCTAAAGCGTGTTTTAATGATAATCAATAATTTGTATTGAATGTTTTTTACTTATGTACTTATATTTGTAGATCAGTATATCTGTCATTTCCTTCACACAAGTCAGAGTTTTATTTGTGTCATTCTTTTAATCGGGAATTTAATTATAAATAAATAATTGTTATCAGTTGCTCTTTGAGAGTTAATTACCTTTAAGGTTACGGAAGTTAAATCGCATAAAACATGATTAATTTAGGCTAAGTTTTAAAACAAATCTTATATCCATCATTCATTGATCGTAATTATATCCTATGCAGTAAAACAACGAAGGAAAGTAGCATAATTACTTTCATACGTTATCTAGAACTCTATTATAAAAAATGGACATTAAAATTTTATCGTATCTATGAAAATATATTCCGCAAATGAAATTCGAAAAAAAAAAAAATATATATAATAAAAGTTTCGACAGTCGCCATATTTCCCAAGAAGAATAGAAATTATACTGAAATATATATAAGCCGGAAACTTTAACTGTATAACCCAATAAATTTTCATCTGATATGGTTAAAATATTCAAAAAATTATCATTAGAGAAACATCATACTAATTATTTCCTCTTAAATATCTTTCTGAGAAATGAATGTTGCAAAATTAATATCAGATACATCATAAGAATCAACTCATTATATCGAAATCAATTTTTCTACTCGAACAGATTAACTGGTAATTTAATTGTTTAATCAAGTTGGAAATATGCTAGTGAAGCAATAATGACCATGTGCTTAATCTTACGGACTTGATTTTGATCTTCTGCAATTTATTTTTCTTATAAATAACAATTAAAACATAATGTTTGATATAATTTTAAAATATATAGTATGAGAAACTCAATTCCTGAAACAACTGGATTATTAAACTTCAATAATAAACAACTATGTTTATTATTGAAGTTTTTCTCTCAATCTTCATGAATATATTACATATGTGAATATCATAAATAAAATTTTTACATTATTAGCATAAAATTTTATTAAAATAATAATAATTACGAACATTAGGAATACTTTAATTCGGATTATAGTCTAGTGCTTCCATCTGTCGGAAACTGGAAGAATTATTAATATGGATGCTTTGCTTGTATGCGTAAAGAAGGCAGTGCTAGAGGAGTAAAATTAATATTTTTTAAATACTGTAAACAAAAATCTTATAAGTTATATTAATTCGAGGATATTGTTACAGATCTATAATAAATTATTTAGTGATGTTGTAAATCTGAAAGCATCTTTGTTGGCAATATTTAATTGAATTTCAATGTCGCAGAATATACTTTTATAGGAGCTTATTAAAACTGAATTAATTTAGTTTGATTAATTCCCAAATTATACGTGCATTTAAGCTTAAAAAAGAATAAATTTACTTAATTTATTAAAAAATTATATATAAATGATTAAATATTTTAATCAACTTCATTTTTATTGAGTTAATTTTTGCAGATTTTTTAAAATTATATTTACAGGAATATTTTCTTTTAGATTTCGTTAATTTATCTTAATTTTACGAATTTAAATGATTTAGTTAGCATTTAAAATGTAAATATTTTTCAAACATTTTTATCTTATAAAATATATAGTGTATGGATTATTTATCAAAAATATTCTTGTAAATACAGTACTGTATTTAAATTAACAATGCTGAACATATATAAAAATAATTTTATTATTTAATTGTACAGATGTATATATTACTGTCTTAACATGTGACTTGCATTGATATCAATTTTTCCTTTTTTTATATTTATAGTTCAGAAAATTATGCTGATTTATACTTAAAATGTTTTTAAAATATTAAAAACTAGTTCGAATGACGGTTCCTAGATGGCGTTGATGTTTATAAATGAATATTTAAGGAAATTATTACCAAAATTAAAAAAATATAAATTAACATAATAATAAATACCTTAAAGTTATTACTTTATGGTATTTATTATTATGTTAATTTATAAGGTATGAATGAATGTTAATAATAAAGACATAGAATAATAATTTAAAATTAATTTATGCATTAATTTTAAAATTATATCAGCTGTAAGAACTTACCTCGGATCAAAAATTCACAGATTAATATTATTCTGTGAATTTTAATACTAAATAATTGTTGATTTTAATATTATATTTATTTATTAAATATAAAAAAGTTGGCTTTTAACACAGAAAACAATTTATCAAGTTTCTATATAAATTGGATAAGTTATAAACATGATTTTAAAAATTTATCAAAGATTAGTGTATAGAATTACATAAATATACAGAATTTCTTCAATATTTCATTCAGAAATAAATTTTTAGCTTTAAAATAATTTAAATTAATGTGAGATACAAAGATTGATTAAAATTAATATAAAACCAAAATTGAATTTTTTTTCGAAAGGCTTTAACAATGTGTTAAATTATGCGTGAAATAATCAGATATTTTGGAAAAATTCCTGTTTAAATTTTTTTATGTTGTAGTGATAAAAATATTTAATGTAAATTTATATATAAAAAGTATGAATTATATAATAATTATATACGGTATATATAAATACTTTTCCATATTTGGATTTATGAGGGCGACTAGTACATATACATCCGAAATACATTTGGATTTTCATTATGTAATTTTAAACTAGGGTATCCTTGTTTTGATCTTAAAAAATATTTTTGATATTTAATCCTATTCTGAATTAGATATTTCTTTAAGTCATACAATTTGAATATTATTAATAATTATTTTAAATATTGTTATTGATAAAATTAAAGCATATTCTCCCATAACTACACTATAATTTTTATATCTTTTGTAAGTTTATAGATGTGAATTTAAATCCGATAGTTAGTTTAATAGACGAATTTTTAGACAAATATTTTGCCATAGAAGAGTAGATTTTTACCAGAAAATATTTGTATAAAAAATTTTTCCTCCCTTATGCTATGCATGAAAATACACGCTATACTTCATAAAAATATAATGTAAAATGTCAGAAAATATTTTATATTTTACTTCCGAGGATATCCTTAACTAGGAGCTTGTTATAAATATACGTGCAACACGATCATGAGAAATAAGAATTTATTAAATTATCAGATAAAAGTAGCACGGATGAAATAAGAGATGTATATATAAAATAAGTCTGGCATCATATTTAAAAGAAGTAAATAATTCTTAAGATGATCATTATTTATAACGTATTTAAAAGCCAATGAAAAAATATTTAAACGAGTATTTGGAAAAAATCCAAACGGATATTTAATAGTCATTCACAATGAATTAGGAATTAAATATTCAATGTTTAAGAGTAACAAAGAAACGAAACTCAACAGAGTACAATTGAATTAAAACAAATAATATAAAGAATAGTGCCAAATATTTTTCGTTTAAGTTCGAATATAACCTTATTAACGAAATGATTATTTAGTTATAAATAACAAAATAATTTATTACTGTATTATCTATTTATTTTAATATTGATTATAATAATATATTGATGCAAAGGATAATTTTATGTAGCGATTATGTTATTTATATAATAATTTATTACTGTATTATCTATTTATTTTAATATTGATTATAATAATATATTGATGTAAAGGATAATTTTATGTAGCGATTATGTTATTTATATACTGTACTTTTATATCGTAAAATATTATGTTTAAACATAAGTATACTTTTATTACAATGTTTATAATAAATTTATTACAAATACTGTACTTTCTTTTTGGAGATGATCCAGTTGTTAACATTCACTATATTTACTCACAAATATATTTTAAAATATAAAACCAATCCACAAATATCTTCTCAGATCGAGAAAATTTTGATTAAATATAATTTTAATTATTAAGAATAATTTTTTTAGAAGATATTCTATCAGGCATTATTAAAGCTCAAATTTCTCTACAACAGATAAAAAAAATACTTTAAAAGCATCATTGTTCTATTCAGATAAAAATTTCTTTATTAAAGAAAAATATAAATAAAAAAAATATAATTTTTCCACTAAATTCGTTTTAACCAGAAATGTGTTTTAGTAGTTTTTACAGCATTTGCGTATGATTTTTTCAATCGTAATATTCCCTTTGAATGATACTTTTATATTTTTTTTTTCCTCAAAAAAAAACTTATGTTCAAGATATTACAGAAAATATTTCAATAAATCACAAAGAAATTCAAAAAATATCAAACGTGCATATTTAAAACTAGAAAAATCGCAAATATTTCTAAATATGCATTCCTGCTACGAATTTAAAATAAAAAAATTAATATTAAAAAAAATCAAAAAATTCTAGGCATATATTACGTAGGTCTTATATTTTGTGTTATAGTAAGCTTTATAAAACGTTTCACATTGTTTTATTTACTCGTCTGAGATATCGAAAAATAAGTTTGATAATCACATTATTTGATCTGTTTTCGAAAAAGTAAACTCAAATAAAATTAATGACTATAACCAGATTCGGCTGAATGGTTCGTAATTTTGTTTTTAAATCCATAAATCTTCTATGGAGTTATTTTCCAAGATAAATTTTGAGAAATCCTGCATGTAATATAGATACAATAAATATACCTAAACTGATAAAGTTATTAATAATGTTAAATTTTTAAATATGTTTGCATTTTTAAAATAAAACAGAAAAATTCTAATTTTATAAAATATTAAATTACTAATAAATTTAATGCAAATATTTAAAAAAAAAATGTTATGAAGAAAAATTACTTTTATTAAAAACATCAGTTGACCTACTGTAATTATTTTTACTAAATTAACTTTGAATAGAAGTTTTCTAAATAAGAATGTTGATTGCTTTTAATAACAGATGGCGACTCTTTAAAAAATAATTTCTTTTTTGAAAAATTTTTATCAATTTAAAAGTTATAATTAAATAACATCGTTCAATACGTAATGAATTACCGTTAACTATGAATAATAACTCTAAACTAGGAAAAAATTAATTATTATTTTTTTGGAGAAATTATACATAAAAACATTTTTTTTTTTAATAATACAGTTATTCTCATATTTCATCAATGTCTGTTGCAGATGTAACAAAGAACCGAGTAAAATATATACAAACTTTTAATGAACGTAAGTAAGAAGTAAACTCAAATTTTGTTAAATTTTATATTATAAAATGCCAAAATACATCTGAATTTTTGTATTTCCCGAATGTAAGCGCAGTGCTTACCTTCGAGAAACTCCGGTACAATAAATGTACAAAAAAATGACCCTTAGTGGAAGAATGTCTCTACCAAATTCCATGAAAATCTACTAATTCAGAATTTATTAAATGGAAGATACACAGACTTTATGGTGATCTTATCAGCTTTGTAAAATGAACAAAAACATTTTCAATTGACATTTCTTGATTAAAAACTTTGGAATGGATCAGGACCAGCTGATGATTTTGCAAGGTCTCAGGAAAAAGTTTAGTGAAGCTCCAATATATTTGCAAAAAGGAATTTTTTAACAAAATATCATATAATTTTATTAAACATAATTTATAAACATTTAAATACATATAATTGTATACTCAGCAAGGAATTACAGAAAAAAAAAATTATATTCCTTTTAATTATCTATTTTCTATAACTTCTTATATTGCCAGATATTCTATTACATTATCAAAATTAATTTGCTTTGCTAATTCTTGTTCTACAGATAATATGGCCAGTCCCTTTAATTCTTTCTTGACTCACTTAATCTCAAATAATTTTTTATTAATTTTAATTTTGAGAAAATATGTTCCACAAAAATAACACATCTATGTTACAGGAGTCATTAGAATAATTCTTAATGTACACATATATCTTCAAGATGATCTTTGCAAATTTTTTCAAACAGTCAAAAGGTGTATAGCTGTCTTGTAATTTAAAATCATAAAATTATTGTAACTCTTAAAATTAAATACAATCAGAAATAGATGTATGCAAACATAAAAATAACATTAATGTAATCTAAACTGATAACTATAGTTTGATGCAAACAGAAACTTGTTGAGACTTATCAAATATTTGAAACAGCACTACACAATACTTGTCTAAACTGATAACTATAGTTTGATGCAAACAGAAACTTGTTGAGACTTATCAGATATTTGAAACAGCACTACACAATACTTTCACATAGTGTTATATCAGTTTGAAATTACCCTTGTCTTTTTATTTAAATGTCCTGGAACTTTATGAATACCCTTCGTATTTGCCGACACCTCTTATTGCTGGTACAAGTACAGGCAATGATAAAAGGACAAGAAATCAACATAAATTTAATTAAAATATTTCCCAAATCAATTCATCTCTGAAACGTAAAAAATTTTATCATCAAATTTTCTTAGAAATTTGAAAATAAGAGGGGTTCTACGAGTGGAGGGCCTCAATTTTAGGCCCAAAAAACAAAGGTCTAAGCTGTTTTTGTTCATCTTACATTATGCAATAAGCAGTTAATTTGTGTGTTAATATTTTATAAGCTCCCTTTCTCTCTGAGAAGCAGAATAAAATCTAATATTGAAAAAATTTTTAAGTTATTTTCTTTCAGACAATTTTTTAATCTACAAATATGTTATCATCAATAAATGGTTACATAAATTTAGTATTCTGAATAACCATTACAATTTTTTAGTTAGTTGAAATTCAAGTTTCATTATAAAAGTTTTTTCCAAAGTGAAGAATCATTGTAAAGTTAAATGATTTTAATATAATAAAAAACTTAAATAATATAATATATTATACTGTTTCTTCAATTCTGAACTTATAATGAAGCATTAAAAAATTTATAAAACTGAATATTTATTAAAAGTATCTTATTTTCAAACTAATAAATATTTACAATCATAAAAAAATATAAGCTAATAAATAACAACAAGCATTTCTCATTAAGGATGACTATAAAAAAATTTACTTACCGGTTTAGGCATTTTGAAAATGAAACTTAACTTTACAAAAAAGAACCTTGACAAATTCCGAAAATTTCTTACTATAAAAAAAGTTGGGAAAACATCAATTTCAATACAACAATTAAAGTTTTTATCAATAAGATTGCATGTAAGTGATAAAAGATTATTTTATCAGAATAAAATACAGAAAAAAAAATATGCAACAATAAAAATTCGTGTTTAAATTCTTATTAATTAAAAAAGATATTTTTAAATCTTGAAATATATGCTTTTATTATTCTATATTATTTTCAGTAGTGATGATAATTATCTATCCAACAATACTTTGCTTACATTAAATACAGAGTTCTTTAACAAATTATTTTAATTATAAAAATAAATAATAAACATATTAAGATGTACTGTTTATTAAGTTTTTTTGGCTGTTATATTTTAACTGAGACAGGCTATGTGAATAACCAAAAATGTTTTTTAATAAATAGTATATTTCCTAAATGTTGCTTGTTCACTTTTATTTAATTTTACAATCAAGAGGATTTGTATTATAATCATAAAAAGATTCAATACTTAATGTATTGAATCTTTTTATCTTTTTATTTTCCTATCAGAAATTTCAAAAATTTCAATTTTTATTTGGAATTTGAACTTTTTTAATTATTAAAACAAAGTTCAAATTCCTATGATATTTAATAATCAAAATTTTATTATAATTATTTCAAGATTATAAAAATAATCAAGCTGACTTCACTAACATTAATTTTAATATATTTTATCTTTACTAAATAAGCCTATCTCATATGAAACAAGAATTGTAAATTAATCTTAAAATGCATTATCAGTAAATTTATAGATACGAGTGAATAAAGATTTGGCAATTATATACTTTTAAGTATATCTTTATAAACACAATCCATTTACAAGCTTTAACAAGAAAAACTTTTACAATGATTTTATATTTTTTCTTTTTATCAATGCATTACATTCTGATTGATCAATGGAATAACAATTGAGAAATGTAATCATCAAATTATAGCATAATTCTAACCCCAAATAATCCTTGCAATTAATTTTTGAATAAACTATAATCTAGTAATTCGACATTGTAGACAGAGTAGCACTATCTATTAAATGATAATTAAACCATATCTTATCTAATTAGCTAAAAGAAAAATTGTCCTGAATGGGATTCAATCAGAGATCTTTAGGATGAACACCCTAATTCATTCAAACTTCACAACCAGGATATCTGACAAGTTTTCACTTTGAATAAGTTATATATTTTAATTTGATAGTTGTATTAGTTCAAATATTATTCTTGATCTGGCCAATCTTATGGCCACTAGCTCTCAATTTCAAAGTTGGGAGAGAAATATCTTGGCTTAGACAGATATTAAATTTAAAAAAACCATTAGAGATTAATCATCAAACTATGCAAATTCCAGCTCAAATAACACAGTCTTTGAATAAACTGTAAAATGATACTTTGACAATTTACAATAAGGGTGGCTCCATCTATTAATTAATAATCAATAGATAATTATTAATATAAAGGAAATTATCTTATACATAAGAATAAACAATAGTATTATCTTCTACACTTTCAGAGCAGTGAAAGTGTAAAAGAATAGTATTATCATCTATTGCATAGAAAATATAGAAATAGATATTAAGATATTGATGTGGATAGGATGTCAGAATTTGCTCAAGACAGAATGATCTGAAGAAATCTATAACAGTTAAATATTAAAAAAAATAGTCAGTTACAAAAAGAGTTACGAAAAAAGCTAAATAAAAAATTAATTTTCAAAACTAAACTGATAACTATAGTTTGATGCAAACAGAAACTTGTTGAGACTTATCAGATATTTTGGAATTATTAAATAATTAAGAATTGAAATGTCATAAAAATCATCTTCAATATATATATTTTTGATATTCAATAGAATATATATCAATAATTCAAACAGTATTAAGAAAAAAATTTCTGAAGTTTGAATATGGAGTTTTAAATGTTAAGTTTAAGATATTAAAATATAGAGCACAGAATTTATCTTTAATGGCAGAACATTGCTATCAATTTCATGAAAATCTACAATTGGATCTAAATGTTACTAATGGAGGGACAGAGAATGATGTTCTAATAAAAGAAAAAACAAAAATTACTTTTCTTTGGAAAATAATGTAACAAATGATATAAGAGCTATATATCTACTTAAAAAAATAGAAATTTTTTTTGTATATCCAAATTTTAACTAACTTTTGATTTTTAACTATATCTTAATGTTTAGCTGATAAATAAATATATTGCTTTTATGTTTAAATTTAATCAGAAATTCTTTAATAAAAAAAATTAAAAAAAAAAATCACAAAATATTAGAAAAATCAGTGTATTTGCTTAAAGATGACAAAAGAAAATTATATAGCATATCATATTTTTAAATTATTACATAATTTTTATTATTTTATGAAAGATTGCAAGTTAATTCTTCAAATTTTCAAAATATTCAAAGCAATAAAACTTCAAGAAAATATTCTATAAATATATAATTTAAAATATTTTTTCTTTATAAGTATTTAAATTGTTGCAATTATAATGCATTTCCGAATAAAATTAACAATAAACTTAAAATTTTCAAGTTTTAATATGTATGATGATAAAGCACTTAACACTGTACAGGTTATCCAAATCTTGAAAAATTATATAAAACAAAAATTATTTAAAATAATATATGTGCATGTACAAACACCCCACACACACACCCCACACACACACACACACACACAAACAAACAAACAAACAAAGCTTTTGAACTATATTGATGTATAAATAAATTATGTTGTAGTTAATATTCAGGAATTAAACTTATAAATATAAAATTCAAAATACAATTTGTCTTTATCATTCCTTCTGATTACAATTATTATATTGCAAATCTTTTCAAGTTACAAACAATTTTAAATCAATGATTAAGTTACTTTCTTTGATATCAAAGCAGGGTTGCAGAATCAGATAGCAAATGATCTGACTCCGACTCCATCTTTTAAAAAATATTTAACTCTGACTCCCTAAAATTTGTAAGGTCCGACTCCAATTCAGACTTCTGATTCCAGGCAATTCAAAAATCCAACTCTGACTCCACCCCAAAACCTTTGACTCTGCAATCCAGGATTGCAGAATCAGATGAAAAATGATCCAACTCAGACTCCAGTTTTTAAAAAAAAAATCCAACTATGACTCTGATTTTAAAATTTGTAAGATCCAACTCCAATTCTGACTCCAGACTCCAGGCATTTGACTCAGACTCCACTCAAAACTCTGACTCCCCAACTCCGTAACCCTGATCAATAGAATGGAATCCTTACTAAAGTCATTCAGAAAATTTGAATTTTTACTCTTTAATAAATAATAATATGTCACTTTTTAACTACTACTGAATTTTGAAAAATAAGCCATTTTCTTTTATTTCTAGAACTGATACTTTTAATTTTTATAATAATTGAAAATATTAAAATAATTTTTATATTGGCTTTAAAGGTTCTTATGAGTAATTTTTAAATTAATTTCAAATTACAAAAGCATTTGCAGGATTATCACTCAAAAATATGCACAAAAATTATACCAAAGTATTCAAGTTATGACTAAGAATGGATGAAAAGCTTGAAATTAAGATTCTTATGAATAGTTTTTCTAAATTTATATAATCAAATCAATTTACTCTTCTATTAGATAACTTTTATTTTAGTTACAATATTGTTCATCAGTACAATAGTGTCTTTATATCAACATTTTTATCAACATTTATGTGAAAAATTTTTAAAATCTATCTTACTAGAAATTTCAATTAATAGTAGTTTCTATTTTAAATAATTTGGACTTCATTCTCATTTATACATGCTTCATTTATACATGCATATTTGCCATTTAACATTCTCTCACATAGTACTAATATATTATAGCATCAATATTGTTTGAGATAATACACTTGTAGTTTTTGACAAATCATTGAATTATTAGCTTGACAAATCATTGAATTATTAGCTTTAGATAGCTAATAATTCTTGGCATCTTGAAATGCTTTTAAAACTATTGATGATAAAAGAATGCACTATGGTTTAATTTGTTGCTCTTATAAAAACAGCTTTCATTCTCTATAATCATAAACAATAAACCTAAAAAAAAAGGTATTTGTATGGAAAAACTATTACAAGAAAATTTTTGGCTTTTCAGTTATCATTAGTTGCTAAATTCTAAAAGAATACAAGTATAGCATATCTCATTATGGCAGTGGTTAAGTTCCAGATCACTGCTATAAGGCAAATTTCTCAGTAAAGTGAATCATAGCTTTTTCATTTGCTAATGTATATAAAAGCTTAAAAACATATTTACATTATTCATTAAATGCACAACAGTGCTAGGCCTAAAAACACTCAGCAGATGGTCGCATTTTAACTTGTTGCATTCCAGAATGCTAAAGATCTGTTTGTATGCGTCATGATTGCATTGCATTTCTAAGCCTATCTTCTCAATAAATAAAACTGGAATATTTTACTTAATTTCTGGCATGTTTCTAACTTTTTAGAATTTATTACATTCCTTAACCTTTTTCTAACTGTTTAAAAATTTTCTTCAAATTCTATTTTTTCACAACTTTTCATTTTGTATACGACATCAAAGAAACAATTTTTTTATATGAAATCTTAACCATCCAATTAAAAAAAGTGATAAAGTGTAGTAAGAAAGAAGGCATATTTTTAGAGAAATATCATGAAAAATATTTGTTCATCCAATGAAATGTTTGCTATTTTTCAGTAATGGTGGTTCTATGAATAAAATAATCTATGAATGAAGAAATTTGACCATATTTAAAAAACAAAAAAAATCAAATGTTATACGAATTTTGAGAATTTATGCTATATAATTAGTTGATAACTATCAAATTTATCAAAATATAAATTATTAAAATTACAGTATTTATCTATTTTTCTTTCTTTTGTATAAATTTTTATATATATTTTTATAAATTTTCAAATTTATTTCAAAAAACTTAGGATATGTTCAGAAAATGCTCCGAGAACACCATTGAAGAAATTAAGGAACAACATTACATCACAAGATATGATTTGTTGAACATCTGGACTTCCAGCTATTCAACAAATTATGTCATCTCACAATCTCCATAGGTTGTGATGTCATTCTTTAGCTTCTCAGCAGAGACTTCTCAGAACATTTTCTAAATTCATCCATATGTGAAAATTATTTCATCTCCAATAGCCAAGTAATATTCTATTTTGTTATAATTAGATCCCAGATTGTTTATTCCACCAATATAATCAATATCAAAACTTGGAGTCGGGGTAGGCTGGACAGAAATTTCATAGGAAGCAGTAATAGCTAATGTAAACATCAAAATGCCACACCCCAAACTGATGGACTAGTGCAGTGTTTTTCAACCTTTTTCATTGAGTGGCACCCAATTGAAAAATAAAAAGTCGTGACACCCTTGACCAGCGGCAGATTTAGAATCTGAATAAGGGGGCTAATGGGCCAGATGAATTTTTTGCAAAAACAAATATTACATGCAATGCTGAGGTGGGGTCTGGGGAGGGGATTCCCTCCCCGGGGAAGAAAAATTTTAAAAATTGACAGTTTGAAGTAGCATTTTAATGCAAAAAAAGCATTTCTACATGTTCAAAATCAAAATTTAAGTCCATTGAATTTTGTTGAAATACCTACATGTAAAATAATAGTCTCGCTATTGTTTTTTAAATCTAGTTTTATTATCAAATATATCAAATTTCCGAGAAAATGCCTAAACTTTGTGACACCCCAATCGTGGTGCCGTGGCACTCTAAGGTGCTGCAGCACCCTGGTTGAAAAACAATGGACTAGTGTCTACATTTATATTTTCTCAATTTTCCTAAATAGCAATGAAAATAAAATAAGAAATGATTAAGAATAAATATTTTCTATTTTAACAGAAGTAATCAATATTTTAGTAACTTATTACCTATTTTTTTTTTCCAAAAGTTTCTTTCATTTTATAAAAAATTTTTTAAATGAATTATTAAATTTTGAAGTTTTCAAAAAAATTTCAGAAATTAACTTTATATTGATATAAGCATACAATAAGAATAAATTGAATACAGTAACCTAGAATATACAAAAGAAATGATATAAAAAAGTCAAATTTCTGAAAAATATTCAATCAAAACACTTTTGTAAAAATCTTGTAAAATAAAAAATTTTGACCAAAAAGAAAAAAGTAACTATCATTAGAGACTTTTTTTTTTGAAAATACTAATCAAATTGCACTAACATAATTAGGTAAGACAAGATTGCAGTTTTAATATTCAATGATTTGTCTGTGCCAAGAGCAGCATATATCATCAATAGAACACAAAGAGTTAAGCCTTTATGATTCAAAATATCTAATCATTTGTAACAAACCTAAATATATATACAGATAAAAATATATAGACACATTTTTATACAATCACATATACTTTATATATTAAAAAATATTTTTTATTATACACTGTGCATTTTTTTTTTTTTTTTTTTTTTTTTTTTTTTTTTTTTTTTTTTTCACTGTGCATTTTTTTTTTTTTTCCATTTCACAATAGACTTACTGCAGAATCATAATATTGTATAATATAAGTAATCTGTAGTTTTTAATATCATAAACCAGTGTTTCAGTACATATATATTCCTTTTAAAATTTTAGTAAAACCCAGTAAACATTAACCTTACTTAGGCAAATGCAATTTGAATGTTATAATATTTTATTCAAACAAATTATTTAAGGATAATTACATTTTTAACATTTGCATAATAATAAATTAGAAACATGAAACCTAGTAAAATTTAAAAGTAAAACAGTAATCAAAATTCAAAAACACCTACTACTTTCTAAAGACCTTTCACATATTCCCAAGGCTATATATACATACCACACTTTGGAAAACACTGTTATAAACAAATATTCTATACTTCATATAGTTATAGTATGTTAGAATGTATATAGAATGTTTCATATAGTTTAATAGTAGATTAAATTATTTAGTTTTATTTTAAATTTTATAAAAATAAAAATATTACAATATTTAAACCATTTAATTTTTTTATAATTCTTAATTGAACTATTCATTTGCCATTCATGATTAAATTACACAAATACCTCTTGAACAAAGAAATGAATAAAATTATTGAATGTGATTTTAAATTATGCATATTAAATTTCATTTGATTAAATCTACATTAAAACTGGAATTACACACAAATAAAAGAAAATGGATATCAATCTATTGCTATTATTAAAAAATAAATGTATGTAATTAAGTATTTACAATAAAGAAATTTCACATTATACTTATAATTTTAATAAAATCAATAAATCATATGCAAAATTTAATTAAAAATTTCAAAATATTTAACTGAACTATCTAATTAGCACAAAAATATGGACAATTAAGAGATAGCTTAAAAAAAAAAAATATCTTTTAAATATTGACAGAAATTCAAAACATAAGAATGTCAGAGCTATAAC
Source organism: Olivierus martensii (assembly GCA_000484575.1). Classification (NCBI taxonomy): domain Eukaryota; kingdom Metazoa; phylum Arthropoda; class Arachnida; order Scorpiones; family Buthidae; genus Olivierus; species Olivierus martensii. Next base: position 8,023 of record AYEL01081574.1, on the reverse strand, counting down.
TTATTAAATATAAAAATATTTTATTTATATAAATTAAATTTATTAAATTAAAAAAAGTGAATATATTATGCCAATTTTTTTTAGATGGCGCTTAAATCGAAATTCAGTTATTGTAAATAGATGGGGTATGTTGTGGTTTTATGGCAGGTAATCTAAGTTTTGATTAGTGATGATTCATATTTAAAAATTAAATTTCAGTTAAAAGAAGTTGATTAATTAATGTGAAATTTCATAATGCATCAAGCCTATCAGATAGTGAAAATATTAAAAAATCTTTCTGATCAAATCGAGTCATTAGCTGCTTATGATGATTATTTATTTCTTGCTACGAGACAGGGAAATTTGTTTATGTATAGAGTTGATCCCGAAAGAGAATTGAACAAATTGAATGGTGTGGAATTACTACGCAGTAAAGCTTTAACCAAGAAACCAATTACACAATTAGAAGTTGTACCAGATGTACAGATTCTAATCAGTCTATCTGATAACGTTATAATTGTTCACGACTTAACTCATGTAAGTTTTCAAGTACTTGCTATTCTTTCGAGAACCAAAGGGGCTACATTATTTGCATTAGATGTGAAGAAACAAAAAACACTTACAGGTGATGTCCAGTGTATGATTCGTTTATGTGTCGTAGTTAAAAGAAAACTTCAGTTCTATTATTGGAAGAATAAAAATTTTCTGGAGTTAACACGCGATATTAGTTTGCCAGATGTTCCTAAAGTGATTGCTTGGTGCAATGAATCACTCTTCATTGGTTTTAAATCTGAATATAGTCTTTATAATTTGAATGGAGAAAAGAAGGACATATTTCCAACTGGTAAAACTCAAGAACCACTTGTATTATGTTTAGAGAATGATCAGTTTGCACTCAGCAGGGACAAGCAAATAATATTCGTTGATTCAGAAGGTAATCCCACTCTGAAATTTGCAATTACATGGACTGAAACACCATTAGCTCTGGCCAGTGATCCACCTTACATTTTAGCAGTATTGTCAAATTCTGTTGAAGTAAAAACAAGCGAGAGACATGTACTAATTCAAAATATTGGTGCCAAGGATCCAAGATTAATAGTTTCATGCAAACATGGTCGTCTGCTTATCGCATCTTTGAATGATGTTTGGTGCTTGTGTGCAGTTCACTTAGAGATTCAAATTAAACAATTGTTGGAGGAAAAACAGTTTGAATTAGCAATGAAACTTGTAAACTTGACAGATAATACAGATGCTGAAAAACAACAACATATTCAGCACATACAGAATTTGTATGCATTTGATTTGTTTTGCAAAAAAGAATTTAAAACAGCAATGGATATATTTTTGAAGCTTGAAACAGATCCTTCAGATATTATAGGATTATTTCCTGAACTTTTGCCAGCAGGATATCGCAATAAATTGGAATATCCAGACAAAGTGCCAATACTTCAAGATGAAAGTTTAAAGCAAGGCCTTTTTGCACTTGTTGAATATCTGTTGCAAGTTAGACATAAATTAAAGGGTGATTATGAAGGAAATTTGTCATCTATGACAAGTATTAAAGAGGGCAGTAAAACAGTCCGTTCCAAACGACAACTTTTACAAATAGTTGATACAACATTGCTAAAATGTTACTTACAGACAAATGATGCACTAGTTGCTTCTTTATTAAGATGGAAAGATAACCATTGCCATGTAGATGAATCTGAAAGAGCATTGAGAAAATATAATAAATACAGTGAATTAATTATTTTGTATCGGAGGAAAGGACATCATAGAAAAGCATTAGAACTATTAAAGAAAGAGTGTAAAAAGATTAATTCACCATTAAATGGATTAGATGAAATAATTCGTTATTTACAACATTTAAATGAAGACGATTTACCTTTGATATTTGAATTTGCTAATTGGATACTGAAGGAACATCCAAATGAAGGATTAAAAATATTTACTGAAGATATACCAGAAGTAGATAGTTTACCAAGATTTGAAATTTTTGATTTTTTAAATAACAATCATCCAGATCTCACTATTCCTTATCTCGAACATATCATACATGTTTGGAAAGACAATAATTCTTATTTTCATGATATATTAATTCGTAAATATTGTGATAATATATGTGAGTTAATGCAAAATAATTTATTGCCTGAGGGACAGTCTGATGAACAGAATTATTATAATTTAGAAAAGTTACAAAATTTAAGGGATAAACTGACTAAATTTTTAATTGATTCAGAAAGTTACACTTTTGAAAATTTTCCTATGAGACTCCTACGTCATAAATTATATGAGGAAGCTGCCATAGTTACAAGTAAATTAGGAAGACACGAAGAAGTTTTGATAATATACATACATATTTTACAGATGCCTGAAAAAGCTGAAGAATATTGTTTAAAGAATTACAACAAATCAAAGTTAGGTGATAAGTATGTATTTTATTATCTTCTTAAAATGTATTTATCTGACCCTGAAAATTTAGATATGAGATTTCTATCATCTGTGCAGATTGAAAAACTGGATGTAAGATCAGATCGTAAGAAAGCACTTGAACTTCTTCTGAAATATCCTGATAAAATGGATCCACTGAAAACTTTATCACTTCTTCCATCTTCATTTTTTTTATTTGAAGTAAGAGAATTTTTAAATCAGGTTCTTCTGAAAACAGTGTCAAAGCAGTATAGTTTACAGTTGATTAAAAGTTTATCATCTGCAGAAAATACTCAAACTAAATCTTTACTTATTCAGTGTCAATCTTATAAATTGATTATCACAGAACTGGATGTGTGCAGGGTTTGTCAAAAACGTATTGGAACTAGTGCTTTTGGACGCTTTCCAAATGGAATCATAGTTCATTATTCTTGCAAGGACAAATATAATCCTAGTTAAAATATGAAAGTGTGATATATTAACTCAATGTGATATTGCTAGTGAAATTTTTAATCAACCAAAGAAATTTTGAAAATTATTAAGATTTAAATAGAATATATTGTATATATTGTTATATTTATATATGTATATAAAAATAGTTAAATGATAGATGTTCATGAGACCAATTTCTAAATTTAATATTTGATAATTTTTAAAAACAATAAAATGTTAAAATATCTTTAATAGTGAATCTGTAGGGATGATAAATGATCTCTTTTAGTCCCAGAACGATAAACGGTATACAGATGTCGGTGTAACGGTATTAGAACGTAATAATGATTAATTCTCTCCATTCGACATGAATGGAGAGAATTAATCATTATTACGTTCTAATAGAATTACATATTTTCTGCGGATTGTTTTCATTTGGTGCGTTTCCAAGTTAAGAAAAAAGAAAGGCAAGGATAATCCTTCGTTAGTTCTATGTCTATCATTCGCTAATTTTTATACTATAACTGCATAGTCAGAAATAAGTCTTCTTATGTATTTCAATAGTATAAGCATATTCTCTCTGTTAATAACTGTAGGGATGATAAATGATCTCTTTTAGTCCCAGAACGATAAACGGTATACAGATGTCGAATGGAGAGAATTAATCATTATTACGTTTTAATAGAATTACATATATTCTGCGGATTGTTTTCATTTGGTACGTTTCCAAGTTAAGAAAAAAGAAAGGCAAGAATTATACTTCGTTAGTTCTATGTCTATCATTCGCTAATTTTTATAGTATAATTGCATAGTCAGAAATAAGTCTTCTTATGTATTTCAATAGTATAAGCATATTCTCTCTGTTAAACAATATATTCCAAGTTAAGAAAAAAGAAAGGCAAGAATTATACTTCGTTAGTTCTATGTCTATCATTCGCTAATTTTTATAGTATAATTGCATAGTCAGAAATAAGTCTTCTTATGTATTTCAATAGCATAAGCATATTCTCTCTGTTAAACAATATGTTCAGATAAGTATATAACAGATATAGATGTTAACAAACTGCCTTTCCTGGTTGACACTGAATTTCTGTTTGCTTGTCTTCTAAATCCACTATTGTACTGCAAAATACATTTTCGTAGGCTTCTTTGTAGGAGTGCCTTTATATTTTACATCTTTTACTTCGCAACTTAACAATCACCAAATTAATCAGATAAATCAAAATCAAATAAATCATCCAAATTAACAATCACCAGATTAAAGTATAGGCCTATATCTTAAAAATATATACTTTAATCAACCATGGTGCAGATTTGCATATTGGCACAACACCCTCTTCAGTTTTATAACCAGTTTGTACTGCAAAATACATTTTCGTAGGCTTCTTTGTAGGAGTGCCTTTATATTTTACATTTTTTACTTCGCAACTTAACAATCACCAAATTAATCCAGATAAATCAAAATCAATCATCCAAATTAACAATCACCAGATTAAAGTATATATCTTAAAAATATATACTTTAATCAACCATGGTGCAGATTTGCATTTTGGCACAACACCCTCTTCAGTTTTATAACCAATGTTAACTGTAAAATTTACATAAATTTAACTAAAAAGTTTTTCTACATATTTTAACTAAAACATTTTTACAATTTACCTGACCACAATCAATGGCTATCAGTGAAGGGGCAACTGGCTGCCCTGGGCCTCCCGATTTTCAGAACCTGAATTTATATTTCAATATGTTAGAAAATATATTTGTATATTTTTATAATGTTCGGGCTTCAGTGTTTGTCAAAATTTGAAGTTGTCTCTCAATTTTTTCGTTTTACTCTAACCGAATAACGGTATCAATTTTTTAAGTCGCGCTAATCGAGGCCTATCTGTATACTAGAAATTACTTGCTCATTTAAATGAGTTGAAATATAATCTTATGATTTAATCTTAATATACTGTATATAATAACGAAAAATATCTCTGAACTTGTGTAGGAAACATTGATTTGATAGGGAATCGTAAAAGGCATCCGTTCCTTGATTACCATTGATGATACATTTTAAAATCTTTAATTATCACGTTACAGCACTATCTGTGGATTTTTGTCCTTTTAGAGGAATTACAGTTTCAATTTAATTTTTGTTCTTTAATTTTTAAATTGTTAATAACAAATAATTTTGGCTGTTGCAGACATCCAAAGATTAAGACCTTTCTAACGATATCCTATTTATAGAAATCGGTACAGTGGTTCAACTGAAAAAAAGAGGTCCGGCCAGACACCAGTCATGTTTGATTATTAATATATATATACTGTATATATAAGTTTTTTTAAGGGAAATTTTAAGAATTTTTTCAGTTTACATTATAAATAAATGCTTTATTTTTCCAAAATATGAAAATGGAATTTTGAAAAAATTCATTTAAATAATATATACTATAGTTGAAATAAGCTGTTGCAAAACAAGATTCAGGTTTTCTGTAAGTGCATGAAATGATCTCTCACAAATTCCCTCAATTCCTCATACTGTTGACAGATATATTGCAGAGGCATCTTCATAGACTACTAAACATAATGATACCGATCAGATATATTTGTACTTATGAATGCCATTCCCAGGGGCGCCAGGGAAGAGGGGACAGATTCCACGGGCCCATAGAAGATTGAAGGGTTTGGGCCACTTCCTAATAATAAGAATTTATTATATATATGGGCCCAAAACCTGGTTCGTACCGGGGCCGGGATTTCACTTGGCACCACTGGCCATTCCTTATATTAGCTTCAGATTTGATTTTCTCATGAGCTTATGAAACTCTCCGTGCATTTATTGATGACTAAATTTTAATTATATCTAGCTGAAAGATAGTTGTATACGAAGTTTCACAGTGCTCACTCAGTTTTTTAGAGATATGGTATTTTTTTGTTGTTGTTTAGGAATTCAGTACTGTAATTATTTCATATAAAAAATTTTATTAAGAAAACATTACAGATGATAGAGAAATTTCATCTTAAGATATCAAGAAATGTATAAGATTAATCTTAAAATACATTAAAATTAATCAATGTGATAGTTCAGTTAAGTAATTAAACAATAATTTTATTCAAGAATTGCTTCAACAGAAAATTTTTAACATCATTTTTTTCCCTCTCTGATATTATATCACATCTTTTATCTTGCATTCAATCCATTTTATATAAAAAATTTTGTTACTGATCAAGTTTATGGATTTTACATATAACAATTGCATTTATTGCAATTGCACACATCCTCTAATATTGAACACATAAAATAATTTTCTTCTCCATAAGCTATTGACTTATTTCAAAAGATCTTGATATGGTTATTAACAATTACCTTATTTCTATGTTGCAGTTTTGAGTGTTTTATAATGAATTTATAAATCTGTTGTAGAAATTTTGTATAATAATTTTAACTATTAAACAGTTTCATTGCTTAAAAATATCTAACTCATCCTGTTGTATAATACTCAAAGACGTAACACACTAAACAGGATAATTAATTACAGAAAAATTTTTTGCTATTTAGGCTTAAACCTAGTATATAAATACAGTAATAGCCCGACTTACGCGAACTCGGGAGTTACGCGATTCTTGATTTTTTCGTTTAGCAACACTGCTGCCCGCTATCTTCAGTTTGTGGAACTTCCAAGACGGTACTGAACAGGCTTGGCATAAACGCGATGTGGCGCAATGTGGGTAAGGAGGGTGATGAGGACTTTGACTACGACGACACAGACTACGGTTTAGGTAACCAATAGTTTCCTTTAATAGAGAGAAATTTTGTACATGGTAAAGTAATTCGACAGTCAGATCAGAGAGGATAAATACCTGATGCAGCAAACAAAATTAAATTCAATCCTTTCAACGAACAAGATGAACACCGTTGAATGACTTCGGTCGGAGATTCCCGATATGGGGAGGAGCACAAGGCGGGTTGCTTGGATTTCTTTTTTGGTAATTATTGAAGAGAACAGTTAATACTGTCCGAGTGCTGCTTTTGTCTTGTTCAGTTATTTTGCGACTCGGATACGGCCAACTATCTGAAGATTCGGAAGCAACTCTTGGACACTTTTTTCCGTATTGAATTAATACATATTTTGTATTAATATGTGTAAAGAAGTGCAATTTTATTAAATATTTTTTCTTCCAAACTAGTGTTTTTGTTAGTACTTGGTCCTAACTAAACAAAATTTATATGTAAAGTTTACGCGATTTTCGTCGGTCCCACCTATTGCGTAACTTCGGAGTATTACTGTATTCACATCATAGATTTATATATCTGAATAGTCTTTAATACTGTTATATGTTAATTATTTATTAATCTGGCATAGTATATTTGAGAGAAGTATTCAATAGGATATAGAATACAAAATTTCAAATTAAAATTAAACTAAAGCATAAAATTGAAATAAAATTCGACAAAAGAAAACTTCATTTATATCTTCCTCCATAAACATACGGATATCGAGATTATATAAGAACTAGTTTTCAGGACAATTGAGCCAAATAAGGGAATGGGAACACACACGAAATATTTCTGAATGATTCAATCTTTTTCGATTAGATTTGGAAAATTAAGTGATTATTTTAGCCTTCCCAAGCTGCCGAAAATGAATTGAAAAGGAGGTTGTTTTTTGTACACAATTCTACATGTTACATCACTGATTGATTTTCAGTCAAATTTAAAATTTATATGTTCCTCAGTTTCTTAGTTGTCTGAAAAATTTCGTCATAATTGGAGTAAAAATAAATCATTTAATGACATGTTACAGTGCAATCGAAAAAAGTAGTCTTCAGAATATTAGTTATGAAGTTAAAAATCTTCGGAGAAAATATCTATTTAATTCATCAAAGAAATTGTCGTTATAAACCAATATATAAGTAAAATATTAAAAAGTTATCCAATAATACACTAAAAACAATCAACTGGAATAGTCCTGCTGACTGTTTTTAGTGTATTATTCCGGATTTTCCAAATTGATAAGCAGCTGCTTTACCGCCGGTAAAGCAGTTTCTTAACCTGTGTGAAGTTGGCCCCCCCACTTTTGAATTTTTAAATTTTTTCTTTTGCATTCGTTTGCACCTCGTTAGCACCTTTTGCACTTTTAATAATTTCGTTTGCACCCCCACCGTTTGGCCCCTAGAGCCAAAACAAATTTGGGGG
>AYEL01081571.1:0-15038 GCA_000484575.1 Olivierus martensii | reverse complement strand
TTTTTTTTAACGGCCACATCTCTCCCATACCCTTACAAACTAAAATATAATACGTTAGATAATAATGAAAATAAACAATAATAAAAGTGCATAATAAAATAAAATAGGACAGGTCAGAGTTAACCTCCTCACAGTGGGTTACACCAAACTTGACTACTGGATGTCCAATCATCCTAACAACAACAGTTCTACTCTCACAATCGTCGACATCAGACGGGAACTCTCGGCCTTCTAGTGACACACTTTTTATCAGATATGTCCAATTTACCTTTTTCTATCACAATTACAACAAATTAATTTATGTCTAACAAAAACATATAATTATTATAACTAACTTTCTAATTACTTATTTAATACAACATTCTCAATTTATCATTAATATAACAAAGTTAGAGAATAAGATGATAATAATAATAAGTTAGAAAATAAGATGCACTGTCCGTTGCATCAAAACTAAACATGGCCGTCCACTCCTCCACACTGGCAACCAACAAGGTAAACCACTCTCCTCCTCTTTTCTTAAAAATTCCTCGCCAACCCTCACAAATTTAAAATTAATAAAAACATCTAACAGATATTATGAAACTTTAATCCAATAGTAATAAAAATATATCACAAAAGTTATATGATTGCAATGCAGAATAACAAAACTGAAAATCTAATATTGTAAAAAATAAAATAAAAAGAAAAAATAAACAAAACAAGAAACATATAGAAGAGAAACTTATACAGTGCTCAGTGTAATAGAATATTAGAATATGACATAGATATTAAATTGAAGATGGCAGAAATAATTAAATATGTCATACATAAATAAAAGAGTAGTAAAAAGATAAATAACAAAAAAGTTGAAACTAAACTTTTTATATTTTCATATAAAAAAAGCATCCTCTCATCAGTAAGCATCGTGAAAAAAGTGTATACAGTAAATATTACAAGCTTATTTTTCATTAGATTTTCTTATTATTTGCCCGTTCTTACATATTTATACAATTATGTTACTGGTTATATATTCCTATTTCCTACAGTCAAGCCTACTTCACTGCACTGATTGTGGTATTGGGTATAATATATAAGTGAAACATCTGCAGGCCAGTTAGAGCAAAGTAAAGAATATTATAGCTATTTATGTATGAGGGGGATGATTTTCATATATAACTTTTAAATATAAGTAAATCAAAGCACTTACAGCAGTACAGGAAAAACTTGCATTCAGAAATTGAACTAACATTTTTGGCACTTTACTCCATCATCAGATTCGATTCTTTTTGGAACTTTCAAAACACCAAATTATAGGAAGTTTAACCAACAGTATAGAAAAAACTTTCTGAATGTAAGTTTTTCCTATACTGCTGTAAGTGCTTTGATTTACTTATATTTAAAAGTTAGAATAAGATAATTAGCAGTGATTGAAAGCAAACCAAGATTTTCATATATGTTAGGTTTTTTGATATAAATTCGAAAATTAAAAAAAAAATTAAAATAGAAATTATTGAAAAGAAGAAAAAATATGTTAATATATTTTATTACTAAAAATGACAATATTTCAATAAATTTATATTATTTTTGAACTAATTATACAACATAACTTCATTAATGAAAGTTTTCATACTACTATGTATTTTATCAATTAATTTTTTAAAAATATGGGATTTTCTTCATTCATAGCTTGTTTTATTCAGAGAACTTGCTACTGTTCACTATTTTTGCATCATTAGAATGAGGAAAAAAAAATTGTAAAAATTTCAAAATATTTCAATGAAAATTAAGCAAGATTTCACAAAATGAACTTTTTGCATATTAATTAAGTTTATTTTGCAATATATTGCAGACTTCAATGGGTTAATATAGCGATTTCCAAACTGGGAGGTGCATCTTCCTAGGAAGGCATGCACTAGTGCAAAGGGAACCATGAAAAGTTTGACAGAAATGTAATTTTTTTGTAATATAATATATATACTATATAATAGATGACATGCTTGCAAGTGCATAGTTTATAAAACAGCCACTAGAACTATTAGCAACAATAACTAATAAAAATAACAACAACAAATTTAAATGTCAGCAAGAGAGTGCTGTATCAACTATTATTTGTTGTTATAAAAAGAAATTAATTTAAAAATGATTATCAGTTATGTTTATTTTTTCCTTGTTTTTTGTATTAATACAGTTTTGCCATGAAACATGTGTCATATAATACTTTTATGAAGTAATGAAATAAGGGGGTGCCAAGATTAGATTATGTTTTAGGAAAGGCATAGTAACATAAAGTTTGGAAACCACTAGGTTAATATATGGCCAATTTTGAATCATTTTTGTTGAAAAAATGAAAAATAAAATTTGTTATGTCTCTCTGTTTTTTCTTCTAACTTATTATTTTTTATAAAGCATTTATTTTGTCAAACATATTACATTTCAGAAATACAGAATTTTTGTAATTGGCATGGATTATATACAAGGCATAATTATTGCATTATATTTACAGAGACCTGCTTATCAACCTGGCCCAGGAATGCAAGGAACTCCACCACCACCCCCACAAGGCATACATGCTAGAATAGGTCAAGGTATGCCTCCACCACCAAACGCTTACCCACCTAGTCGCATGCCACCTCAAGGTCCTATGGGATCAATGGGAATGGATTCTTCACGTAAACGTCCTGTTCCTGATGGACGTAGCCAAGGTCCTCCACCTCCTAAAGGGTAAATTTTCACACTAAACTTACATTTTTAATACTTTAAAAGCCACAACAGTATAATTTCATCCATATAATTATTGATGTTATTATATTGCAATAATTATAATGGTAATTTTATATATTATTTTTTTATATTTTATTATTGCTCTAGTATAATAAATTTATTCAGAAATTTTTATTGTAGTATAATGATGCCATCTGTAGTTATTAGATGAAGTTTTATCATTAGTTTTCAGGTTTATTTAAATAATATGCAAATTGATAGAAGAAAGAAAAATTAATGAATTTTTGATTTTTTTTAATGTTCATATTTTTGATATTTCCTAGGTTTTTGAGTTTTTCAAATATGTAGTCTAAGCAGGAATTCACAAACTGCAAATTACTTGTATTTATAATTTCAAAATTTTGGTGTTGTTTTATAACAGGGATTCCCAATGGGGTCGATGAAATTATAAAGGGATGATCAAGAGGTCTACTGAGGTTCGATAGCCAAATATGCACTGGCGATTGATCGGCATAATCAAGATCCCATTGATTACAAAAAAATTTATTAATAAAATTGATAATTAATTATTTATTGATATAAAGCTATATCATGTAGTAAGGAAGAAATCATATGAAATAAATATAAAGGAAAAAAATACACTAAAATTATTTAATATATTTTAAAAACCAATAATATTTTTTAAAATATATTAATTTTTAATTTGTAATTGTCCATTATTGAAAAGAATTGCATTTCCTCAGAAGATATATTGTTTTATACAAACCACTTGTAAAATTTAAAAGAAGATTTTAATGTTCGCTTCCAAGACACTGAAAATTTGAATGTGCCAGCATTGATCATAGAACCGCTGCACCGTGATATATAAAATTTTGATATTATGATACAAGAAGAGTTGATTGCGTTGAAGGAGGATGTTCAAGCAAGTCTTATTTGAAACACATGGGTATGCTAAGTTTTGGAATTTGAAAGTCATCCGAGAGAAATATCCTCAAATAAAAGTTGTTACCGAACCATCATTATTGACTTTTCCTTCTTCTTACTTAGTGGAAGCAGTTAAGTCAATAATTTACTACGGAAAATATGAAACGGGTTGAATATTTTTGAACGAGGTGATTTAAGAATTAAGTTAAGCAAATTTATGCCAAATATTAAAAAAATTGCATCAATACATCAAGCATGGCCACCACATTAATTAATATCAAACTTTTGTGCAATTGTGCAATCTGTGATTTTGTTTTCTGAAAACTTGTTTATATTTGTGAAATTAAAAATGATAATAGTACAAAGAATAATAAAACATAAATTTAATAAACCATTTTTTTCAAAGCTGTTATTCATATTCCTAGTCTAATTGTTATCCTTAAGCTATTTACAAGGTCTGATAAAAAAATACGGGGCTTTTCCGATAGAGGGCAGGCAATACATCGCAAACGTTTCAGCTCTTTCGTGACTCATCCTGCATGACTCAGCTATAAACACAGCAAATTGTGAAATGTTTCGTTTAGGTGTTAAAAATTTATTAGTGATAGTGTGTTGTTTCAATTTGCGCTGTTTGCGATTTCTAAATATGGATGCACTCAAAGAGCAATGGATATGCATAAAATTTTGCGGTAAACTTGGAAAAAGTGGAACTGAAACACTGTCTATGGTGCAACAGGCATTCGGAGAGACTGCTATGTCTTGATCAAAGGTGTTTGAGTAGCATAAGCGTTTTAAGGAAGGCAGAACATCATTAGAGGATGACCCCCAGCATGGAAGACCATTGACATCCACTACAGATGAATCAAAGCGGAAAATTATCGAGTTGTTGGACGAAAATCGTTAAACAACCTTGAGAGAGTTATCGGAAGAGGTGAAGATATTATATGGCTCTGTTCAAGTGATTATGAACGAACTAGGCTGTAGCAGAGTAGCCTCAAAATTTCTTCCACGAGCCCTTACCCGAGAACAAAAAATGCTACGAAAAGACATCTGTAAGGAGCTTCTGCAGCGTGCTGAAGATGAAAATTTTTAAAAATCTGTTATTACCGGTGATGAGACATGGATTTACGGATATGACATAGAGACAAAACAACAATCAAGCCAATGGGTGAAAAGGGAGAGCCTCAACCAAAAAAAGCAAGGATAAGCAGATCAAACATCAAAGTGATGCTGATTGTTTTTTTGACTACAGTAGTGTAGTGCACAAAGAATTTGTACCACGTGGCCAAACTGTGAATGCTGTATTCTACTGAGGTGTCTTACAGTGTTTAAGAGAAAACGTAAGACAAACGCAAAAGGCCTGAATTGTGGCGAAGTGGAGCGTGGTTTCTCCACCACAATAATGCTCGACCACATATGCATATTTTGAAAGAGATCCTATTTAAATAAAGTATTGTTTAAAAATAAAGTTTGTATTATGATAGTCCCCATATTTTTGATCACACCTTGTATGTGCAGTTATTCGTATTATGATTATGTTGTATGCTGTATATTATAGAGAAAAATGTAAGCGGGTCAATGAAGAAAATCATTCTTTTAAAAAGGGTTGATACAAGAAAAAGGTTGGGAATCCCTGCTTTATAATTTAATAAATATCAATAGCAATTATGTCCTTTATATAGATCAAAATAGATATATAGGGACATAATTGATATATAGAAATTTATATTGCATAAATTTCTAAGCATAAATTATTTAAAATATTGTCATATCAATAAATAATGTAAGTCCATAATTAAAATTTCTAAAAATGTTGGCAGTGTGTCCATCTAAACAGAATCATCTTCAGTCAAAAACTGAAAGTTCAAATAGTGTTATTTTAAATATCTTTATTGTAGAAACAATTGAATATAAATGAAGTTGTTGTGTTGTATCATCTGTGATACAACACAAGGACTTATAGCTTGTCGTTTCAATCTTTGTGGTATTTTTTGATCCCGGATTCTGGATTAGTAAATGAAAGAAATCTTTAAATTCAGGATTTCATTCATTTAATAAAATAAATAAATTTTAAATTTAGAATCTGTGAAATTAGTTTTAAAATTCTATTGCTTGTCCCTACCACAGACAGTAAATACCATTAATGGCACACAACAGGTTATGTTGATTTTTGATGCATCATTCATTCAATCATTAGACTTTTTTATATATAAAATGTAATTTATATTTAAAATTGATATAAAATTTTATCTGACTGGTGAGTAATCATATTTATTATGATAGTAAACTGGATTTTTAAGGTTTTAAAGTTATATTAATGAAAAAGTTATTGATTAAAAATAAATTCATATTAGTCTAACTTTTAAAAATTGAGATCATCATATATATCGGTTTTGATTTTTTTGCTATTATTTAGGGATAAACTAGGGGGGTTGATTATACATATAAGTATATATATGTTTCCTTCAAAATAATCCCTTTAATTTTTATATAATATTCCCACTGTTGAGGAATTCATTCATAGTATAATTTAGGTATTTTTCATGTAACTGTGTTTTAGAGCCTCTGTTGCAGTTTGAACTATTGTTTAATTTGAAAATTTTTTTCTGATGCTCTTTCATTCTATTGAAGAAAAATTCACACAGTGCCATATTTTGTTAAGAATTATTTAACAAGTATAAAGTTGTGATATTCAATTGAACACATTTTAATAGTTTTTAAATAATATTTTAAAATATAAAATTATACATTATTATATAGCAGATGTACAATTTGAAAAAATAACACTATTTTGCTAATATTTGTTTTAATATCTAAAAAATTTTTGAAATCAAATTTTGTTTAATAGAATGCCATGTAAATAGCAGAAACAGTATACAGTGGTACCTTGGTTAATGACGGCCTCGGATAACGACGGCTTTGATTAACGATGTGTTTTTTGAAAGAAAAAAAATGTCTTGGTTAACGACGCATGCTTTGTTTAACGACTCCTGATTATGTGAACTTCCTTAGTTAACGACGCAGGCTTTGGTTAACAACTGATTATGTGAACTTCCAACAAAATAGAGCTCTGTAAAACAGTTTTCATCGCATCACGTGATTAATTAGCTCAATCAATCGTTATTTTTTTAAACATAAATAAAACTATAATCATATAAAAATATATTTAAGTAAATGATAATTAACATTTAATAATGAAAACAAATTATTTAATTAATTAAAAATAGATGTGCAACAATTCACTAGTTTTTAGTTTCTTAAAGATGATTTCTAGACAATTATTATTACACGACGCTCTTCCGATCTAATTAATTAAAAATAGACGTGCAACAGTTTATGAAAACAAATTATTTAATTAATTAAAAATATATGTGCAACAGTTCACTGAAAACAAATTATTTAATTAATTAAAATAGACATGCAATAGTTCACTAGTTTTTAGTTTCTTAAAGATGATTTCTAGACGATTATTATTTTAAATTATGTAAACAAATTATTTAATTAATTAAAAATAGACATGCATCAGTTCATTAGCTTTAGTTTCTTAAAGATGATTTCTAGACGATTATTATTTTAAATTCTGTTTTCTTAAAGATGATTTCTAGACGATTATTATTTTAAATTCTGCAAATAAAGTCTGATTTAAGTATTTCTAGACGATTATTATTTTAAATTCTGCGAACAAAGTCTAATTCAATAATAGACGCGCAACAGTTCACTAGTTTTTAGTTTCTTAAAGATGATAACATGCAACAGTTCACTAGTTTTTAGTTTCTTAAAGATGATTTCTAAACGATTATTATTTAAATTCTGCGAAAAGTCTGATTCTATTGTTTGTTTGTGTTATATATTACTTGATACCTGCGAGTGGTGTGACGTTGCTCTATTGTTTGTTTGTGTTATATATTACTTGACACCTGCAAGTGGTGTGATGTTGCAGTTTTGGTTTGTTTGTGTTATATATTACTTGACACCTGCAAGTGGTGTGACGTCTTTTGTTTGTGTTATATATTACTTGATACCTGCAAGTGGTGTGATGTCATAGTTTCAGATTCCATTAGAAGAAGAAAAAAGTCTATCCAAGATCCTACAGTTCATATAGGCAATAAATCAGCGAGTGTTCATTCGTCATCGAAAGGCAAAATCAAATCTCATCTGTATAATAATCGTTGAATCTATAAGCTTCTAATCAGTGTTTACGAGTTCGTTTTGTAGCAAATATAATAAATAAATACTATTTTCCATATTTTTAGGACATTTTAAATGAGTTTTATCTGCATTTTTAATATTTACTATGGTTGTGGGAAGGAGCCAGAACGAATTAATCAATTTTCAATTAAATCCTATGGGGAATTGTGCTTTGGATAACGACTGTTTTGGTTAACGATGGTTCCGCTGGAACGGATTACCTTCGTTAACCAAGATACCACTGTAGTTTTGAACAAACAGTTTGGAAAAGAATTTAGGAAATTGATGATTATACAAGTTAAAAATGAAACCACACAATTATGATAAATTAATATCAGATATTAGATAGTTCACAATGATGACCAGCCAGGAAGCAGTGTGTTGCTATTTAGGTCACTGCAATGGACTAGTATTTTACTATATTTTTGATCTTTTTGATGTATTATATAAACTGATCTGATTACTTTTTTCCCAGAAGAAAAATGTTAGTTTTTTAAATGAAGAATTCCATAATAATTAAATATTTTATTATTTTTTTAGCAGTAATCATGATTTTATTGGAATATAATAAACAAATTAATATTTGTTAAATGCAGATTAAATGAAATTTTATACAGTTTTCATGCATTTTAAAGTACTGTAATGTTTACTGTTCTTTTGGAAAAAAAATTTATAAAATTCAAATTTTTGATAATAGAGGTCGAATCTTGCATTAAACTATAACACATAATGACAATGCCAATGTACAGATAGACCAATGTGAAAATAGTATGGGAAATTCAATGATTTACAATTTTAAACAGACTTGTATGACATATCCTGTTGTGCAGCAATTGTAATTTTCAACAATTTGTATGCTATATGGAATTGTTAAAAGCTTGATTTAGTGGAAAGTGTTGATATAGTATTTTAGGCAATGTATTGCATAAAATTCAGCTTTGTGTTTCTTTAACAAAATATAAAGTGTAATGGGAAAAAATAACTTATTATAAAATCAAATAAAAGCCTTTTTATTTGTTGTTAATATAATAATTCAAAATATTCAAGAATTGGGTTTTATGAATATATCAATGCATTAATAAAGATTCATAATAAAGCAAATATACTTTTATAAAAAAAAAGTATAAATTTAATTTATATAATTTAGTATAGTAGTATAATTTTTATAGAATACTTTATAAAACATTAAAAATTATTTGACTGACAACTATCTTACTTTCAGTTTTGACTTTTAAATTATCTAAGCTAATAATGAATTAAGAAGTCCTTCTATTTTTGTCTTTATAACTAAAATAGAAAATAAGTGTTCACCTAATAAATTAATAGAAGATTCTCTATTATATAATGTTTTTATTAATCATATTATTGTAAACTAAGAATTTCGAAATGTCATTCATATGTATCTATCATAAATTAGTAATATTTGAAATTTTTTTCTTCAAAATAGTGCCCCTCCAGGAGGATCCCAAGTTGGAACAGCCACTTCAGGAGGTGGTGGAAGTAATAAAAAGAAAAAGAAATTATCTGATAAAATTCTTCCACAAAAAGTAAGAGATCTAGTTCCAGAATCTCAAGCCTATATGGATTTATTAGCATTTGAAAGGAAATTAGATTTTACAATCATGAGGAAAAGATTAGATATACAAGAAGCATTAAAGCGACCAATGAAAGTAAATGAATATTTTGATTGTTTGCATATTTTTATGATGTTGAAAATGAAATATTTTAAATTTTTTTTATTTTTAAATGTAGCAAAAGAGAAAACTTAGGATTTTTATATCTAATACTTTTTATCCGGGAAAACCTGAAGGAGATACTGCAGAGGAACCAACAGTGCCCTCGTGGGAATTGCGTGTTGAAGGAAGGCTATTAGATGATGTAAGTTTCTAATACAATTTCCTATATATATCTTAAATATTCATAGACTTGTTTTAAAAGAAAATTTTAATTTTTAGCCAAATGCTCCCAAATCGGATCAGAATAAAGTTAAACGAAAATTTTCGTCGTTTTTTAAGAGTCTAGTTATTGAACTAGACAAGGATCTATATGGACCGGATAATCATTTGGTAGAGGTAAAATAATTATAAATTATAAAATTTAAATTCTCAATAATAATGAAAGTGTATTTTTTTTTTTAAATTTTGCATGGTAATTTAGAATTCACTGATTTAAATTTCCAGTTTGATTTTACTAATTATATGAAAATTCATGAAATATTATTAATTTGCAGTTGCCTATGTTTTCATTCAAAATTCAAAAATTGGCAATATCTTTATACTAGAGGCTTAAGACCCTGCAGCCTTAATTCAGTCATTCCTCCCAATATTGTGCCTCATCCACAAAGTGGAGATTAATTCTCTGAATGAGGCACAACTTCAAACCTTTAGCAAACTAAGGGTCTCATTAAGTGGTTAAAACACATAATTAATTTAAAACTTTGGTCATTACACAATTATACACACTGATTGGAAAGAGTACAACAACCCAGTCAACAGCTTGATTAGCTGTGACAAACTATCCCAAACAGTGAAACAGTAGTTCAGAGCATAAACATAATGAGATTGATGATGATGTAACCATACATCATGCCAACAGATATCCACTCACAATACATAGTGTAGATCCTATACACATTATATGTTATTACATATGTTAATACACATTTTTTTATTTACTATTATTGTTAACTCTATTGAAAGATAAATAACAGTAACTTTTCAGAAATTACATGCATTTAGTTGATAATTTATTTTAACAAATTATAAACTAAAATAAGATGGCTTGCAGCTATCCAAACAAATGATTCCTGCCAGCTTATCACAATTGATTACAAGGAACAATTTCAGCTTTCTACCCATAGGCTCAGAGATTAAATTTGGATCTCACATCTTGGAAAAATTATATGAGAGATTGAGACTTAGTTGTCTGTGTTTTTAACAGTTCAGGCTGACCTCTATGGCTATAGATGACTCATGGGAAAACCTGAAATAATCCAAAACATTTAGTAATTAATTAATGATTGGGAAATAATAATAAAAAACTAATCAGTTATAAACAGTATCTGAGAATTCTAAGCTTCCTTTTATTAGATAATTTCCATTATCCATAAGACAAGATATGATTGCTATGTAACATTTTACACTTAAATCATATTTTGATTCTATTTCATTCCTTCATTGAACAATACAATAATATTTAGTTTAGAAAAATTATTAAATATTATCTCTTCTACTATCAATAAGAATTTCAAGAACAATTCCTACTAATAATAATAGGGATTTTGGATTCATTTAAAGTCACAATTTCCAGAAACCTAACTCTGGCATTAAACGAGGTCTAACTATATAATGGTCTGATTATTTGAGATGATATGGATCATGCCTATCTTAATTAGACAGTCTGAAAAGAAAGTATAACATAGTGTGAATGTGTGCAATTTCTGATTTGCAAAAAACAGTAGCCAGATTGAATAATATCTTCTTGATTATAAGTCTATGCAGTAGTTTTCATACTGTAAAGATATTACTATTACAGAAGATTCAGTAATTATTGTTATGCAACAATCGAAAAGATTTGTGATAATAGTATGTTTCCATTGAACTTGAAGTAACAAATTAAAATTAACTTTCTATTTCAATGTTTGTCTGTAGATAATAAGCACTAATTTCCTATATATCTTTCTCTGTTATTTTTGTAAAATTGAAAGTTTTTCATGAAATTCTCTGTACCATATTATATATAATATTCCAACCATATTTGATAAATTCTGATTGTTAGTTGAAACTGCACTGACTCTGAATATAGATATTTTAATTATGCTAATCTAGATTATAT
Organism: Olivierus martensii; assembly: GCA_000484575.1. Classification (NCBI taxonomy): domain Eukaryota; kingdom Metazoa; phylum Arthropoda; class Arachnida; order Scorpiones; family Buthidae; genus Olivierus; species Olivierus martensii. Next base: position 3,389 of record AYEL01081571.1, on the reverse strand, counting down.
AAACAAAATTACAGATTATAACTTATTATTATTGACTATATTTGATATTATTATTTTTCTCTAGATATTTTTCATTTTTAGTGCTGAAGAAGATCTAAATATAAAATTTAAAATGTTGTAGTTCAATAAACTTCTTTATTGACTATTATAATTTACTTTAACTTCATTCTTCAATGGCAGAAATATCTCCCTCTCGTCTTTATTGATTTTTTGTTAGGATTGACAATTAGTCAATCTCATGGAATAAATTAAATAACTACAAAGACAAAGAGTAAGAAGAAAATGATATAAAATTGCATTAGTTATTCATCTGCTAACATGTTGTTTGGAGTTCCATCTTATCTGGATATTATCTGCTGCAGAGTAAGAGAAACCAAGACAATCGACCAGGAAATGGAAGTAGTATGCCACTTGGCTGTCATAAATAATTTTGTACAGATAGGTATTAAATATACTCATCTGTATTAAAATTCATTGGCTTGTCAAAAATAGGCCATTCTTCCTGTTTCTGTCTGTTGTTAATCGTCTTTTCTTATGATGTCATCATTGAATTTTTGTCATCATATCCCATTTTCACTGTTATAATTTTTATTTGCATCACTATTATTATTCATTCTTATACTGTGCATATTGTCTTAATGTCTGTGGAACTATTGGAGGTACTATGATCTACTAATATTGTTCTATAGTGTGGGAAAAAGGATATTGTTCTTTATTGTGGACAAAAGACTATTCTTTCAAATTTTACTAGCATGTTTATTATTTTGTGAATTGTTTTAATGGGGTTCCAGACTATAAATTTGACAACCAATGCAACTATCTATGACAGTGCAACTTGTCCATCATTGTTGCTAACTTCCAGGCCAAAAATTAAGTCGACAAATGAATTGAGCTTTGAACACTCAGTCATAAATGTCAATTACATTTGTTTATCCTCTTTTATTTTTATAGTATAGGTAGGCCTCGATTAGTGCAAATAATTGGTTCCACAAATTTCTCTCATTATTCGTAGTATTAACTATATGTAAAATATGGTAATTGGTTCTTGCTTTGTGAGTTTCCGGCCATTAGCCAACCTCACAATGAATAACCACAATACTAACTGTTTAAGAAATATTTATTTTCATATTTTACATCATTGTTCATCATCTAAATTAATAACTTACCAGGAATTGCATCTCATACCATCATCAAACCAACTGTCAAATCGAAAGCGGAAGTTGAGCGCCGCCTTCACTAATTGAAATCGCATTATTCGAACTTGCACTAATCGAGGCCTACCTGTATAAGCAAAATTCAAGTTCTTGAGTAGGATTCTTACTTAATTAATCCTGGCAGTAGTAACATGAAACAGCAAACATAACTGATAAAATGCAAATTAGCTACTATTAATTATGTGAAATTTTCACTATTTTGTTAGAATAAATCTTCCAAATGTATGAAGTCGGCCAGATGGCTGTGGCTTATCACTCTGGAGGATCCGGGTGTCACACCTCCAGTTTTTTAGGAGGGGTCCAGACCTAGCCCATTGAACTTCATTCCACTGGATGGTTGAAGCATACTTCAACCATCTGGTTGATCTCATGGGTGCGTCCAGCCTGTGACAGGTTCTATAAGTGGCTGCTGTCAGATACAGAATATCCCATGAAGATATGGTGGCTTAATCAAACTAACCTAAACAAATCCAAATGCATGAGCGTCCAGCCTGTGACGGGTTCTATAAGTGGCCGCCGTCAGATACAGAATATCCCATGAAGATATGGTGGCTTAATCAAACTAACCTAAACAAATCCAAATGCATGAAACTTTATTTTTGGCAAAATGTCTGTTTTGTAATGCAAAAATAAATAATTTTTAATTATAATTTACTGATTTCTATATTTTTTAAATAATATGATATTCTGTTTATTTGCAAAATTTTGATAAAGAAATATCATATTTCATTCAGTCATAAATATTTTTCCATAATCAAAACAAATGTGCCTTCTATTTCATTTGTAAATAGACTGGGTAATCAGTCATAAATATTTTTCCATAATCAAAACAAATGTGCCTTCTATTTCATTTGTAAATAGAAGGCACATCTCCAAATGACTTTGGACCACCCTGTTTATTATCCAGGGTGGTCCAAAGTCATTTGGAGATGGTGCTTGAGTGGGGGAGGTACACAAACAGCAGGAAGAATGAAATATAATACTTCAACTTTGAAGGATTCTAAATGGCATATTATATAAAATTTTACTTCATATTTCAATTTTTTTTTGTATCCTCTGATATGTTTACTTGCTTTTATTGTAGCACTTTCCATCCAAGAAAAGATATTTATTTTTTACAATTTTTTTTAATTGGATGTATAATACTCAAATTGTGACAATAAATAGAATCAAAAATTCTCTCTGTTTTAATAATTAATGATAACGAAGTAATTTGTTCTTAGAGAGAGAGGTTGAAAGTTTGGTAATCATTATATATTTCAATACTAGGGTCAGAATTTGTGATTTCTCCTGCGTATATCATTTCTAGTTATAGTGCAGTACTCATTTCTTCAATTACATATCTATTATTTTATCTTCTAATATTATTATTAGAAGATAAAATAATTATTATATATATTATTATTTGTTAAGCCATTTCAATCTGCTTTTTATGAAATTGTTTAAAATTTATTTAATATATACAAAATAAGAAGTTAGCTGCATACTGGGAACATCTTAATCATTAATTAAAACTTAATAAAGGGCTTAAGTAAATATAAAATCAGATAAACAATATATTGTTTAACTATCTAAGAATTAAGAAATTTATTAAAAGTTTTCCTTTGTAAATATGATTTAAAAATTTGTTTGTTTATACATCCTGCAAAGTAATGTGAAACTGGCAACTGCAATGTCATGATAATTAATCTTTTTTAAAAATAACTTATTGTTTCAAAACATACATTTTTATTGCACAAGTGATAAAATATGGAAATTTAAAATTGCGAAATTTTTTCTCAGCTCTTTTTCGTTCATTCCAAAGTTTTATGAGTGCATCAGAAAAATTGCACTCATAAAATTTAGGAAAATTCTAATTTCTCTAGATTTTACTAAAAATTTTAATATTGGTATATTTATTTATTTATTTTTTGCAAGGTGGAGAAGAATTCTGCCCTTTATCACTTCTGAGTTAATTAAACCTTTAATGTTAATATACTATAGATTTGAATATTTTTTTTATTGCCTTTTTTGGATATATTTTTTCTTTCATATTTTTGATTAATAAACTTAAAAATTAACAACAAATAAGTTGGACACTAAATAATGAATATACATTTTCCAATATTTGTTAAAAAATTAGAATTAAATGCTTTGTTTTACATTCTTTTAAATATTATTAATGATAGTTTTATA
>AYEL01081570.1:0-45052 GCA_000484575.1 Olivierus martensii | reverse complement strand
TATAGTAATATATATATATATATATATATATTTATTCAACCAAATTCTCTTCTGTCATATTTTATGTTAAAATGTTTTTGAAAGATAATTAATTTTGTTATAAATTATTCTTATTCGATTGTTCTATTCTTGTATAAAATCGTAATATTTTGCCTGTGATCGAAATACAATATTGTAATATCGCTATAACTTTTAGATTATTAGATTTTTTTAACAAAATAATAAGGTAATTACTTCTTACATTTTATGAAATGTAATCAATTTGGTATCATAACAGCAAAGTTATCATCATATGTAATTTTTTAAAGAATAATTTTTATATTTGAAATTGCATGATCTATTATTATATCTTTCTGGCCAAAATAATGTTTGAGTATTATCGACGAAACACGTTTTAACTTGTTTTCTAAAGAAGTAGCGTGCCTATTAATGGGAAACAAATCGATTGAATATTACTGCCTAATAAACGAATCGATTTCGATCGTTTTTAACATACACTATCTTCTAACAGACTTGTTTTCTAAAGAAGTAGCGTGCCTATTAATGGGAAACAAATCGATTGAATATTACTACCTAATAAACGAATCGATTTCGATCGTTTTTAACATACACTATCCTCTAACAGTTTCCAATAATATACGTCAATTTTATTCATACCTAATAATAATTACGTGAGATATCGATTTTCCAGCTGATCTCTAGTCACATATAATCTCACACTTGGGACCTGTAAGGTCCCAAGTGTGAGGTTATAATGCAAAATTTGTTAAATTATAATGCAAAAATTCGCCGCCGTCACAACGATATAATATATCAGGAATTAGACGGTTGGAATATTATAAGCCGTCACCAAATAGAATGATTTCTAAACGAACGCCTAATTATTGGAGTCAAAACGGTTGGGAAAAACCAATAACAAATAATTCACAATCACAGGATCGTAACGCGCTGCGAGGACGAGGAAATCCTAGATTTGACAAGCTGCCTCAACCGCCACAATATTTAGCCGAGAGACAATGTTTGCACGATTTTTCCAAGAACGTATCTACCGTGTAAATCGAGGGCTGAGTGTATATACAGTATTGAAGAACTTTGAGATATAAGTCACCTTACATGCCCCTGGTGGATTAACGAGGATAAATACAATACCAAAAGGAATGTTTGTTTAGACATTTCTACTGGCAGATGGTGTCTTATCGGGGTTTGCCTATTCCATTAACATAGGGAAGATCTGTTCTGCCAAATTTCTTGGCAATCAGTGATGTGGTGGCTTAACAGGGAGCGTCTTATTGGAGTTTGACTGTGTTATGTTTGGAAACTCTTTTGCAATCCTTGTGCTCACTCCAGATTTTCTCCCAAGCAAAATTCTGGCATCATCAGAGAAAATTCTATTAAATTTTTTTAGATAGTAAGCCCAACATTTATTTAAACTTTCCATAACTGAAGAACATATTGCCTCTGCATCTTGTTTTTCCAATTCAAATAGTTCAGTGAAAATTGTTGGTGATATAAGTGAACTCTCAACTTTTAAGAAAAATACAGCCAAACCTTGGTTTACGAACTTAATTTGTTCCTGAAGGTCATTTGTAAACCGAAACTATTTTCCTCATAGGAATTAATGTAAAATGAATTAATCCATTCCTGAAATCCAGATGATTGCTTATTTGAACTTTTACAACAGTACTTTGTGCACAAGTTCTTAACATAAAATCAATGGAAACCATTAAATCCATCACAAAAATCCCTAAGCAGATCAAATATAGACAAAAAAACTTAATTTTGTTTTACCATACCTTTATGGAGGAGAATTGATGGCGTAAGTAGGTGATGATGAGGAAGTGAAATGTTATTGTTTGGAAGGGGATTCATTTTCTTTTCTTTTTTAATCTGTTGGCACCACTTGATTCTGCTTCAGACCCATTGCACCTCTGTCTCATTAAAAAGTTATCCAGTGTGATTTTGTTTTTGTCTACATTTTAAAATGTTTTTAAAGTGGATATGGCATTATCATTGAAAATGTTTGTTGATGGCTTGCATGTTTGTAACTTGAGACACAGTATGTTATCCGAGATGCTTTGTGTTCGTATAATTTGTTTGTAAACTGAATTGCTCATGATCTATGGTGCTTGTGAACTGAATTTATAATAACTGGTTTGCAGGATATTGTTGATGCTTTGTCAATAATCAAACATATTTTCAGATTATTTTCAATAATTTTATTAAATATTCCTTGTTTTAATTTCCTTTGCAATGAAATCAACTACTTTCACCACAATTTTACGAGAATGTAATCCTCTTCCCATATCTAATCCATTTTTAATTTGCACTTCTCTCTCATCTTCTATATTTGAAAATGGTTTGCATCTTTTTGCCTGCCTGTAAACCTAATTAAATACTTTACATGTAGTATTTAAAAATTTTTCATTTATCATATCTATTATTTTTGTTGTTGAATTCTACTCACATTGTTTTAAGTTCTCTTTACAAATGTTATGAGCTTTTGATGAAAAATCTTTCATTTTTTTTTCCTTAGAGAAGGTTGTTGTACTTTTTATTTTTTCCTGATGCCTCAATCTGAAAACATTTTCATTCTTTTGATACATGAACACTTTTCTCTTTTATAAAGTCATATTTTGCACAATACTTGCAACCTAACTTTTTGTTAGAAATTACCAGTCGTCATATTTTTCTTTAAAATTGTTATATTTTTGCATTATCCAGCATTAAGGAAGATTATTTTCAGTTTTGGAGTTGTCATTTTTTACTTCAATAATTGACGTGTTACTTCAAGTCAGAGTAGGTGAATGTTTTGTATCATCCAAGACCAATTCTGAAACAGATTCCAACTTTGGTTTCCTATTGAAAAAGATCTGTCAAACTCTGTTGTCTTTTTCATCTTTTTAAGGCTACTGCAAAAAATAAAAAAATATTTTATTTTAATATATTATAGAGCAGGAGTAGAAATGTGCTTATATATTTGAATATTTTTACTGGTTCTGTCCACGTGTGGTCATATCATAAACTTTTATAGACAAAGCACTGTGCTTTATAGTATTGATAAACATCAGTCAGAACATATATTTTCTTCATTTTATCGATACTAAAACAAAAATTTCTTGCTGAATTAATAAATGGCATAAGCTATGCAAATTAAATATGGTAGAATAATGTGTACAACAGACCTGTTTGTCATGGGGAAAAGTTGTGATAAAAATGCAGTTTTTGATGAAATATATACATATCATCAAAAAAAAATGAGCATCCTTAGATCTGAGATTTGTTGTTTGTCAAAGTGTCGTATTCTCTTATTAGTCTCTTGAAATTATGTAAGTTTATTTTAAAAAAATAATAAAATAACTTCAGTTACAGTTCCTTTGGAATAGAAAAAAGTAAAAAACTGGATCCTGGGTTTCTCATTGCTGGCATTACAGCCTACAGCAGCATAGAAATGCTTACTCATGCTGCTCATCAGACACACGTCATAATTATGTGCACACAGGTATAAGGACTCTGACATGGAAGAATATTCTGTGGCTTCTGAAATGGACAATAAGATAATCTTGAAATTTATTATATTGGTTTGTTGTGTCCTAGCTTTCTATTGGTTTTACAGATAGGGAACACCAGTGTGCTCATAATATCTTGGAATTTTGGGTATAACACAAAGCATGTCACCTCCTGGCTGTTTGGCACTTTTTCTCTTTACATTATGTTTGTTTACTGAAGTAACAAATTCAAGGAAATAAAAATGTAGTAATTCATCAAAGGTATAATGTTATTGTTTGGAATGGGATTCTTTTTCTTTATGAAATGAATGAATGAAATAAATAAATATTACAAGCATAGTTTCGTCAAATTTTTTTCATTTTTGGACAGAATGAATATTACTATTAGCACTTAGAATACACTGTTGTGCAGATGACCATTAAAAAAAGAATAAGGAATATATATAAATTTGTGATTTCGACATTGGGCAGCTGCCCAGGCATCCACCTTAGAGAGAACCCTGATTACAAGTGCCATTTTAACAACGGTTTGCCAAACTTAACAGAAAATTAGGTATCGGTTCTGCCAAACCAGTGCGAACTAGATGAATCCCACCACTGGATATTACTTGTTATAACATGGGTACATGAATTTTGTGTGTTTTTTACATGTTAAAAAAGACAAAACATAGTACAACACTAGGTAGAAGAAATCTTTTATTACAGAAAAGTATTAAAAGTACAGTTTTTCTGTTTAGTGCTATGCTGTTTTTTTTACTCTTTATAAGACTTCAGAATTTTTTTACAACCATAGTTTTACATGTTAATATCAATTACCTGGTTTATTTTTATTTTTTTACTTTTGATACTTTGCAATATGGAAAAGAAAGATTGTGAATTTTTTAAAATAATGCACACCTTTTCAAATATAAGAAAAAAATCAATGACAAAAGAAGTCGCCTAGATACTGTGTTTTGAATTTTAAAATAAAAATTTTTCGATGACATTACAATATTCTCTCTCCTATCCAGTTCCTATTAGGACAGGGGTGTTCAATCCTTTTACTATGCGAGCTACTCTCTATACTGAATTATTCAGTGATCTACTCTCTTATATAGATAACGTTCTCCCAACCTGATATTTAATTATGTACAACTATGCAGTTAAATGCACCTACTCACTCCTGAAGATGCATTCTCCCAGCCCTAAAAACTTTAAAGAAAGTAAAATCTTTATTTGTGCATTTAAAAATTGATTCATCACTTTTAATTATTTTAATTCAACAAATAAAACATATATTGAAATAAAATATTTATTTCTCTATTTTGGAAAATCAAAATTAGAAAAATCAACAGATTGTTTACAAACTCATAAGTTAAGGAAATGCTGGTTGATTAAAAAAAAAGTTAATGTGAAATTTGGCATTGTTTGAAGCTCGCAATATTTTCATAGTCAGTTGATATGAAGAAGTGGCCAATCACAGACAATCATCCAAATGATCATTTGTAATTTTATTTCTTGAGTTTTATGACATTCATATTTGAAAAAGTGAATTTGATAAGTATGTTGACCCGAAACACGACAGAATTTTTTGGGCAATATCAGTTAATATTGGAAACTTTTCACGTGTATACTTCCAAATGATAAGAAAATTACTGATTTTAACAATTTTAACGAAAAATAAATAAATAATAGCAGTACACTTAGAAAATTAAAAAATAATATAAACGTAATAATTTATTTATCATTATTTTTCAGTTTTAATTAAATTTGTAAGGAGGAATCAACTTGAAAGGAATAAACAAGTGATTGACCAAAAATCGTTCCACAATCGACAGGTTGAACACCCCTGCTATATGATCAGACCTTAGGCCAGATAAACGAATGGCCTGTTAATCCAAAAATATATGCAGAATATAAATTATACATTTCTTTTTATGTAATTTACACGTTGTGCAGTATTTGAAGGTTTATTTAAACCAATTCAGTAACCTTCATTTGTTTTTTTGATTTTAAAATTGTTTTTTGAAGCAAAGTCATGTCAAATAGAATGTCATTTTTTCCTGAATGTCTTATGTATTTTGTTTTTTCCACTTACAACTCAAAAAATGTGGGTGCTTTAAAGTGAGACTGGATTTACTTTTTGAAACCTCTGCCTTCTTATTTATGGTTTTGATGCAATTGTGCTATATAGATTTTATGAAGTATTTTGGTCAAATTATTTGATTTTTATATGTATTTTAAAATGCACATTTAAACTGTGATTGTTATAAAAACTTTTTTTTAAACAAATTACGAATGGCAAAATCCTATTTTCTCAGACAGAAACATGCTGTTTATATGCAGCATAAAATTTCTATTATTTATATAATTCATATTATTAGTTTTTATTAACTTTTTTAATATAGATAACTGCACTGTTTGCACAAAAAACACAGTATACTGATGAATCGTGTGATTTTTCAGTTATTTGGAATTCTGAATGGTAAGTCTCTTCAAATGCTCTACATACTGTATATAAAGTATGTAACAAATGGTAAAAAGAGACATATTGAAGATAAATGTTACTTAATAATGCAGCACATGTTGAAAGATTCTCTCATCTACACTTCTTGTCAGTGTTGACTGTGTGTCTGTTCCATATATTATTGTGAAATTTTTGTGCATTTTGATTTTACTTTTTTGTTCTTTAACTTGTTACTTAAATAATGCATTTTATAGATATATAAAATGATAAACACTAGCGTCTATATACTTCAAAAAAAAAAAAAAACAAATTGAAATTTTTTTAATAAATTCTTTTTTTTAAGATTTGAAAATTAAGGAAAAAATTTTGTAGATAAATATAGTAATTGCTTACATAATTTGACGAATTTTGATATTTTCAATAGGAATGTGGTAAAGGTTTGTTTATGATGAGGTCTGTTTTACGTTTATTTTGTCAACATTTTTATTATATTTAAGTGATCTATGTATTGACTTGTGCCAGCTTAAAAAAGTCTTGTCTAAAAAGTAGCCTGATGATTCATATAGTATTGATGAGATTCTTTATGGTATCATTTATCATTTTAGTATATTTACTATTATTAATGCATATTAATTTTTATGAAGAAGTCAAAGTTGGAATTGGAGTCTGAATATAGAACAAATACTCAGACACAAACTTGGGCTCCAAGTGCAAAATCATCTGGAATTGAACCCAAATCTCTAAGGTAATATGCAAGTGGTGTTCAACTTGTCGATCATGGAGTGATTTTTGATTGATCTCTTGTTTATTCCTCCTTACAAATTTAATTAAAACTGAAAACATCATAATTTATTTATCATTATGTTGTATCATTTTTTAATTCTCTTTAAGTATATTGCTATAGTTTATTTTTTAATAAAATAGTCAAATTAATAATTTTCTTATTTGGAAGTATACACATGTGTATACACATGAAAAGTTTCCAATATTAATTGATATTGCACAAAAAATTCTGTCTTGTTTTGGATCGACATACATGTCAGAATCTGCTTTTTCAACTATGAACATCATAAAAATCAGTTAAGAAAGCAAATTACAAATGATCAATTTGAATGATTGTCTGTCTGCAATTGGCCACTTCATAACAACCTGACTATGAAAATATTGCCAGCTCCAAACAATGCCAAATTTCATTCTTTTTTTTGTTTTTTAAATCAACCAGCACTTCTTATAACTTGTAAGTTTGTCATCAATTGTTTTTTTTTCTAACTTTGGGTTTTCAAAATAAAAGAATAAATATTTTATTCCAATATATTTGTTTTATTTGTTGTATTAAAATAATTAAAAGTGATTACTTGTTTATTTAAAAATTTATCAAAGTTTTTAGGGCTGTGAGAGTGGGTCCTCCTGTAGTGAGTGAGTGCATTTAACTTCATAGTTGTACGTAATCAGATACCAGCTTGGGGGAATGTGATCTATATAAGAGAATAGACAGCTGGATAATTTAGGATAGAAAAGTAGTAAAAAAGGTTGAACACCACTGTAATATGCTATGATAATACCTAGTTCAAATTGTTATAAGAGCCATTGTGAAATTGGAATGTCATAAGTCGAGGACTAACTGTATTCCATTGTCTATTATTATTACTAAATTATTACCATTTTTGCCTTACGGTGTGGTTATATTTTGATAACCTCCCTGTATATCAAGCCCTATCCATATAGATTATTTGGCAATATTCTCTCTTCTTAATAAAGTTTTGCTTCTATATTAATTTTTCAGGAAATAAAATGATTTCAACAGTAAAACAAGCTTTAAAATTTTGTATTGCATATTGAAAAAGTGAATCTACAGATAATCTTCGATTTATGACTGAGTTCCTTTCCAATGTCTTCATCGTAAGTCAATTCTGACATAAGTCGAGGACCTTTCTAATTCTTGATTTATTTGATTTCTGTTTTAATATTTTCATAAATTAAGTTTCTATTTAATTTATAATAATTAAACTAAGCTTTCCTCACCTTCTTTTTTACATTGGAATTTTCAATAATAGTATTATTTCTCTTACTGGACATGACAGTGTTACGACAAGATACAATAATAAGGCTTTTCTTGCCGACTAATGGCGATGCTGCAAGGTGTATACAAAAACAATGGAGAGATAGGCCGCATCCTAGGGCCCCTAGAATTGCGGGGCCCTAGGATGCGGCCTATTGGTAAATCCAGCCCTGACTACTGAATCAGTAGTATAAACAGGTAATGTTTAAGTGAGATCAAAATCTGATGCATATGTTTTAATCAGTAATAGTTTGAAGATTCCTTTTTCTTCACATGTTCCATCATCAGGAATAATCGTATTTAAGTTCTTCCATTCCACCACTAACTGTAAGACAATCATAATAAAACACAAACAAATAATACAGCAAGCCATCTCATGTATGTCCATAATATAAAATCTTTTAATGTAAATCCAGTGTTCACACAAATGGTTGAAATACACACACTAGGGCTAGTTTTGACCCAAACAAGTACTCTCAATTACAATAGCATCTGTAATTTTATACAACATTTTTTTACATAAAAAGATTCATACAAAATTACTGAAATTTACATTTTTGTATTTCTAATTACTATTTTATTAATACATTATTGATTTCTAATAACAATAATTTATACCAAATATTTCTATATAAAACATTTAAAACTTTTATTTTATTCATTTTTAAATAATCCAAATCTAGCCAAATTTCCCCCAGCGGTTTATTTTAGAATTAATTGCCAAATTAATAATTAATTTTTAAATTACACTACGGTGCCACAATTTGGCAGTTAATTCTAAAATAAACCGCTGGGGGAAATTTGGCTAGATTTGGATTATTTGGATCGCGTTAATCCCCTAGTTTAATGGATTTTGATTATTCATTTTTGTTTTTTTCAATGATAAAAGTAACAATCCTTACAATAGTGTACTTTTATTCATTAAGTTAATCAATTTGGAAAAAAAGGTCTGTTCTCATCTTTTGGCAGTAGAATACCCAAGAAGAGAAGGAACAAATAATTGCTAAGCTTTGAATGGGCCATTAATCTTGAAATTTTATAATTTTTATTAAAATATGAAGAATATCAAAAAGAGCTACATATTACTAAATCTACTACTTTACATAACATAAAAGAATAAATATTATTAATTAATTAAAGGAATGAACATGAAAGAATAGTTAAAAACATATAACTTATTATTCTCAATTGTTTAGAAGACATATTTTAGAATACAAATTGCACAATGCAGCTAGAAACAAAGATGGATAAAATAACGTAATACTTCTTATATAAAATAAGTATATTATTTGAAGCTAAACAGAATAGAAAGTAGGCCTAAACTTTATTGAGGGAAATGGGCACAAGTTAAAAGACTAATTATTTATACTATTTAGAATCTATGCTAATCTTTATCTAGGTGCATAGGAAGAGGCATTAATACAGATTTACCTTTTTAAAAATCTCCAAAGTTTTTATTAGATATCAGTATATACTTAATATTTGGTCTAATAATCAAACAATTGATAATGTGAGCTGTTAATATCTATCTTTTGAGTAAAGGATCTCAAAAATTATTGACAGGATCCTAATTAGTATATAAGATCTCTGTTTAGAAAAGCTGATCAGGCAAGGATGTTTGCAAGATCATTACTGGCATATGATCTATAACTATCTAGCCATCTGGGCATATTAAATTGATTTAATAGTTTAAGAATTTGAAAATAGTATAATTTTGGAAATTTTTGATAAAGTTTACAATAAGGATTGAATCAATATTCATATTTCCAATTTTTTATTATTCATATTTGAAAAAACTTGCAAGCCTGGGAACTCTCTAAGCAAGAAAAAGAGCATCCATAAACTAACTTCATACTGTTAGGGAAGGAGGGAATAATAGGTTTGTAACAATAAATGACATGGAGAGAGAGAGAGAGAGAGATTCATGCATATCATGAAGTAACACTGTAAAAATGATTAGTGTTTTACATTTCTATGATTAAAAATTTTTTTAAATACAAAATTTTTATGCTTAATTGTTCAAAAAAACAATAAGACTGTAATGCAAAATATCTAGAAATACTATACATTTGTTATAAAATTCAAGTCATATACAGTACACACTTGATTTTACGAACTCATACGGACCCCCAAAAAAGTTTGTAAAATTGAAAGTTCATAAATAGGAATGGCATTAATTAACAATAGGGACTTTTTGGAACCAACTAAATAGTTCATAAATTAGAGGTTCATAAAAATGCAAGTCCACTATCCAGTTGTTTGAAAGTTTATTTGCAAGTTAAAGAATACATTATATGTATTAAAGTACTAATACTAGTGTAACATAATTCCTATTTTAAATTATTTTATATATTTATTTTTACATAAAATCAGTAAAAAATTTTTAAACAGCAAAAGGATCTTCAGATTTGTGATGTCACAGTCAGAAGTCAAGTTTAGTATGATTAAAAATGATAAAGGAGGGAGGAAGTCAAAAATTGTTTGAAATAGTATAATGTAGTTTATAGATGATCCCATACTTGTAAACTAAGAAATATCTGTATCAATATATATACATAGTTATGAAAATTATTTATTTTCAAATAACTCACTTTAGTTAGTTTTTGCATTAACACACAGTATTCATCATTAATATTCTTGATTCTGTTATTTATTCATAATTAAAATCTAAATTTTTTTATACAATAATTGTTAAATCAAGCATAATTATACATTTTATTTTATTAATGTAATTAAAGTTTAATATATTATTGATGATTAACAATTGTGCATTTCATAAGATATTCATCTTAAAATTTTACTTTTAATATTTTAAAATTATATTATTTGAAAATTTTAATTTCTTTTAATCACAAAAAGTTTTGAATGATAGCTACTATAAGAAGCTATTCTATTGTCTGTAGCTGAAAATAGTAGTCTATTTGGGTGACTTAGTTTCATGAACTTTTAAATTTTATTGACCTAATTGTTATGTATTATGTTTCTATTAGTCATTAACTATTTCAATCTTTGAGAGATGACAAGCAATTATATTTTTACTATTAAATTTTTATTCAAATAAATTTTTTTGATTGATTAATTAATTAATTATAATATAGAAATAAAATAGCTATATAATTCCATCAGCTTATTTTTTATGTAGTACTGTAGTTGTTTTTTAATAAATATTATTATTTCTTTTCTTAGATGAAAAAATTATGGAATAAAGGCATTTTTACAATAATCTGTTATTAAGTACAATATGTATTTGACTTTTTGTCTGATTGTGCCTTAATTTTTGCAGAATCTTTAAATTATATACACACGGCCAGACTTATGATTTCAGAGGTTCTAGACTAAGCTATTTTGGGGGCCCTATTTATAAAGGAAGAAAGAAAATCATGGGCAAAGAAATCATAATTATATAAATTACTCTCCACAAGATTCATAATATTTCATGACAGACTTGGATTATTTAAAAATTTGAAATGAATAAGATAATCACATCGATTAGCATATCAATAAATAAGGATCAAAATAGGCATGTTTATAAAAGTAATAATTATAATGAGAAAAAAATATAAACTATAAGAATAAGGCAATATTATGTGTTATTTTAAAGATTCAAGTTTAAATGAAATGTTAAAAATTAAAGTAAAAGGTACATTAGAAACAGCACTAAATTGCAGTAAAAATTTTTATTTAACTAAGTTTCCGCTAGTACTTTCGGTTAATAAACCATCATCAGGCGGAGATTCTAATACAAAGAATAATCGTTAAGCAGTGTTTTGGACATTAAAAGAGAAAAGTTAAAAATTAAATTACCATAAATAAATTTCAAATTTTTTAATTTCAAATTCACATTATTGAATGATTAGTAAAGAATTAAAAATTAATTTTAAAAAGTAACTTATTGAAACAAAATAAAAAAATTAGATTTTTAACATTGGTCATGGACATAAAAAAATTTTCCAGAGAATATATGAGGTCATTATAATTAAAGTTTTCCTATTCAGAGTTCTCTAAGCAAAATGACAAAAAATTTGTGTGTATATGTATATATATATAATTCAAGAGTTGAGAAGAACTCCAGAATGTTGGGAAAAAAATTAAAAACTTAATTCCAAAATTTGTTGATAGGAGAAAATATGCTGGTGCTGTGTAAAAGAAATACATGGAAAAAGTACAAAAGTAAATAACTAAGACAAACCTAAAATTAAATTTTAAATTTCTAAAATAATAGCAAAAAACAGCTCTCTAAGACAGGAATAAACAAATTTATTCAAAATACAAAGCAGTAGCTTTGTATTTTGAATAAATTTGTTTATTCCTGTCTTAGAGCTGTTTTTTGCTATTATTTTAATTTCATGCTAGACAGAGTTATATATTTGTTTATTATTTTAAATTTCTATTTTTGTCTTTTGCAAAAACAAAGAAACTAACTGCCACAGGAAATGATTTGACAATTTTAAACTCATTCATTGTTTATTCACCATGTTCGAAGATGATGCTGATATTGAAGTTGAATTTCTGTGTGATTACTACTGTTTTGAGCTAGAAATTGAATTTAATATACAATGTGCTCAACTAAAGAATGCACTATCTTTGGAGAAATGTTTTACACATCTTCATATATTATCAATTAAAACAGCCAAGTTAAGGATATTTCCTCAATAGACATTAGTCAGGAGGTGACTAAACAATCAAGAATCCACAGTGTAAGATCAAATGATCATAGTGACTATGTCAAGAAAAAATAGCAGTTAATTACTCTTATTTCAATGAAATGATCTTGTAAAAACTATTATACTATGCAAAATGGAGCCCCATTTTGCATAAAAAATTGTTCCATCCAGGCATCTTCTTTTTTCCTGTAGTTGCAAAATTATGAAGCTAGGTACCATGTAAAGATATTTTTGTAGTGTAACAGAACAGGTTACAGTACTTGCTAGCTGTAATTCCTCAAAAAAAGTATGGCCTAAGCATGAAATTTGATATGAAACTACATCAGTTTATGATTTTTGGTGAGTGCAGGAAAATTTTCTAATAACGTGGAGCTTCTAAAGCTGATGTTTGGAAGTTTTGAGTATTAACTGCCCCACTGAGATAAAAATGAACTTCATCTCCCCAAAGAATGTTCTATGGAAAATCATCATTTGTTTCCATTCTAGCCAAAAATGTTAGAGAAAATGCCATTCTTTTTTCAGGATCAACTTTTTGCAGCTGCTGCCGACAGATGATTTTGTAAAGATGAAAAATGAATTACGTTCTGAAGAATTTTTCTCATAGTGAAACATCCAACTGTCACAATACTTCCGTGTGTTGCTTGGTCCAGTTGTATCATTTATGGATTAGTCCATGATAACAGTAGAAACTTTTTCTATTATCTGAGGTGAGGCAGACTTCTTTCCCTTCCATCCTTAACAAGAAAATATCCAGTTTCCTCAAAAGCTTTAATCATTTATCTAATTCCGGAAATTGATAAAGGAACTTTACAAATGCTTTTAAGCACATAAATTCAAGTAAAGTGGTGCTGTATTGCTTCTGTTAATGTGGAATAAATTATGGGGTAGGAGTTTAGGCAGTTATTATTTAGTGAGCATAGAATAGATTAACAATTAAAACACAATTAACCAGAGTGAGATACATTTTTTATTAACTTTAAAGAATACACTTGCAGTACTCGTGTTTATAGCTATCTGCTGCTGGGAAAAGGCAATTATGCAAATTATCTCTAGTCTCTTAGGTGTATTTTCTTTTTAATTTTAAAATAAAAATTTTAGGGGAATTTTTTTCTCAATTTTTGCAAAGGACAAATTTAAAATTTCATTTTAGATTTGTCTATTTTTGTTTTTAATGTTTAGTGTTAGTAGTTGAAATATGGTTCTGTTGCACAGTACCATATTTTCTTCATTGGCAGATTTTGGAACTAAAATTTTTTTAAACCTCCTCATTCCTCAAGTACTATATGCTCAAATTTTGATGCACACTGATCAGGGCCACCGATAGGGGGTGACATCCGTGACTTTTGTCACAGGCCTGGCATTGAAAAGGACCCATTCTTTGGGCCTGAAGTGTGACATAACATGTCCAATAGTTCACAGATTGACAACAGAGCACCTAAAGCAGTCATACCAAAATAAACTTTTTCATATATAACATATTGTCTGTCCACAAAAGCCACACTTAGCTAAGGTGGATGAGTCCAAACGTGAAAGGGAAAGTCGCAATCGTTATAATGACGGGTGGGAATTATTGAATTAATATTATATTAAGTTCTGTTAAGTATACTATTTCCAACATCAAAACTAATCATTTAGCATTCGACATTACATAAACTTCCATTCAGCATCAGTTATCTTGCGTTTGAAAACATCCATGTGCGAAGCTGTCATCCCTATTTTGTCACTGGACTTGTTCAGTTAGTGCACGCGAACTTGCGTCGATGGTCGTGGCTAAGCTGGTCAGACAGTAGTATGTAATGTATAGAATTTTGAATTTATTGTTTGCCTTTTTTAAACAAATGATTAATGTTTTATATGGCTTTTATTTATTTATTAAATCAAAGTGATGCACTTTTTTAAGTGGGGCCTGGACCACACACTTACCACGGGCCTGAAAATTTCTCTCGGCGGCCCTGACACTGATTATTACTTAAAGTTACAGAGAGCTCTGAATAGAGAATTTTATCATTTTAATTATAATCACCTTGTATTTATAGGTATTGTATGCAATATATGTATATATTTAAATTAATATATTCTTTTATATTGCTTCATTTTAATATAATTTCAGATACAAAAATCAGAAAGTAATTGTAAGGCTAAACAATTTATTTTATAATAAACTACATATTACAATAATTACAGAAAATAACTAAGATTTTAATAGTTTTCCTGGTAATGAATTATTAATATCATCATTATATGTTAGAAATAGATAAATGCCAAAATATAGAGATGAAGTCAAATTTAAAAATAATATCTATATACTGTATTGTAATTCAAATAAACTTACTGCCATCTTATCACAATCAAATGCATTTTAATTGTTTATATATTATTTCATTCATAAAAGTTTACTTTAAAAATACATTTAAAATTTAACATTTTACTCTATCAAGTTATTAGTTATTATATACAATGTGTTCTCTTGAAGCGATGACAAACTCAGAGGAGCGTAGGCATCAAGAGGAACCAAAATTGCCACTGGACATGCTATCACAAATCATATTTAGTTGGTGAAAACTCACAAAAATACTTATGCAGAGTCTGATGTCAAGCAAGGATGAAAAACAATACAATATAATAAGTAAAAAAAACATTTATTTGACAGCATGTTTACAACATAGTCTGTGATGCAGAGTACAGTGCTTGAAAGGGGACGATGAGAAATTATTATAGGAATTCAAATTGGTGGCCATGGACATCCCCATTGGCCTGTGCAATAATGTCTGTGGCTGCCAATCAAACAATTCATGTAATAATTTCTCATCATCCTCTTTCCAACATTGTATACTCTGCACTACAGACTATGTTGTAAAGATGCTGTCAAATAAATGTTTTTTTGTACTTATTATATTGTATTGTTTGTCATCCCTGCTTGATGTCAGACTCTGCATAAGTATTTTTGTGATTTTCACCAACTAAACATGATTTGCAATAGCATGTCCACTAGCAATTTTGGTTACTCTTGATGCCTACTATCACTCCTCTGTGTTTGTCACCAAGATATACAGAACATTCTGTATATCTTTTTTCATATTTGACTATGAGACCAAACCATGCTTGTATCCAGCCTTGTAGATACATATACACACAACTATGTATTTGGTTAATATTGATTGAACAATAATGATGTGTAGAGAAGCAAATATAATGTTTCTTTTTTCACAAATTTTTACTGATTTAAAATTATAAAGTCCCTAATCAACTGAAATTATTTGCAATGAAAATTCATATTTACAATTGCCATCAATGATTTTGTATTAATGGTGGCAAATAGGCATGCAATGCTTTTCAGTTAGTTGTTTTAATTCAAGATGCTTCTGAAATATTTTCAGTGACATTGAATATTATGAAAAAGTTTATCTTATAAGAAACACTTGCAGAAAAGTGTTTGTTGGTCATATGATCACATGATAAAGCAGTTTTGCATACCAGTTTCATTCAATTCCAGGTCTCATACCTCTAGATTTTTCAGGATTGATCTGAGTCCAATCTCCTGAGTCACATCATTTAAATGATCCACTGGACTCAATCCAGTGCTGGACTCAGATCCTATAGGCCAAGTCCTAGGGCCCCAAAACTATCAATCTATTCTCAACTCTCATAAACATTTTATAAGAAAAAATAATTTTTATTAAAGTGCTAGATAGAAATGATTTTGTATTAATGGTGGCAAATAGGCATGCAATGCTTTTCAGTTAGTTGTTTTAATTCAAGATGCTTCTGAAATATTTTCAGTGACATTGAATATTATGAAAAAGTTTATCTTATAAGAAACACTTGCAGAAAAGTGTTTGTTGGTCATATGATCACATGATAAAGCAGTTTTGCATACCAGTTTCATTCAATTCCAGGTCTCATACCTCTAGATTTTTCAGGATTGATCTGAGTCCAATCTCCTGAGTCACATCATTTAAATGATCCACTGGACTCAATCCAGTGCTGGACTCAGATCCTATAGGCCAAGTCCTAGGGCCCCAAAACTATCAATCTATTCTCAACTCTCATAAACATTTTATAAGAAAAAATAATTTTTATTAAAGTGCTAGATAGAAAGTAAAATTTAAAGGTTCCTTTAAGTTATAAAGAGCCTTTAAAATTAGACATAGCTGATTTGAATTTTTGTTCGTTATAATGAATTTATAAGTTATTTCAGGGATGATTATTATTTCTAGGGGTCCCAAAGCTTTGCTCATCCTAGGGCCCCCAAAAATGCAAATCTAGCTCTGATCCCAAATTAATGATAAATATTTATTTTAAATTATTTTTAACATTTATTTTTTTCAAAACTCAGACTATTCAGGAAATTTTTAAAAACCACAGTATAATAATATTGAATAAATACTTTATTCTTTACAATGAAAAAGAATGCATCTTATCCCTCCAATATTTATAAATATAAAAATAAAGGAAATACTGCATAACAATAAAAGTGAAATGTATTATATATAATAGTTAGACTCACAAAAATAAAAGCAAATGTAGCTATTATAAAATGAAATTTTAGCTAGTTTTATTGAATTCTAGAATTTAATTTGCTTAGAAGCTTAATTAGTAGACTATAAAAAAAAAAGAAACTGACTTTCTAGGTAATATTACATTGATAGGGGAAATTGTTCAGTCTGATTCTTTGTTTATTACATTCATGAGAGTTTTGATACATGTTAATCATTTTCAATTTTTTCCAAAGAGATATGCAATTTGGAAATCTTATAATTGACTGGTCAATTAGTTTAGTATACCAATAGTACAAGAAATATATATGGTAATTATCATTTCAGAGTCTATCACAGGCTGGCTTATACTTATGATGAGGTCTAATTTCAAAATAAAACTAAAAATTAAAAATCTAACTGCTCTCTTCGATGTTTAAATTATTATTAAACAAATTCTAAGCACACATAAGTAGTCCAGTACTTTTTTAACATAACCATTGTTTTGATTTATGATAGTGATAAATGAAATCGTTGCATCATCAACATATAAAAGATCTTTATAAATTTTTAGGATTTAATTTTTAATCATGTGATGTAAAATTATTGTTTTTAACAATTTATAAAGATCTTTATAAATTTTTAGGATTTAATTTTTAATCATAAGTGATGTAAAATTATTGTTTTTAACAATTTGTATACTATGACGTCACAATTTGCATGACTCCCTCTCTCCCCAACGTCATTTTTCGTCACAAATCTCCTACACCCTTCCTCCCCTAACAGCGTGACGTAGTTTATGGACCGACTCAAATGCATCAGAATTGGCTCCATGCCAAAAATCATAGTGTTCGGTTTCAAGAAAAACACCCAGTATATGTATATGCAAGTGGCAAAATTGAATTAGAAAATTTTTAGTAATAATTTTTGGCCATTGTAAGTGTGAATCATCATAAGTTGAGGACTGCCTGTATTGGATTTTTGTGATATACATCTGTATTTTATACATTTTACAATATTTTATTAAAATCCAGTCATTCAAGTTATATTACATTATTGCTGATCTTTTCTTTATTATTTATTTATAAATGGAATACAGTATCTCTTTTATTGCTTAATACAGTCAAAGCCTGTTATTAGGGAGTCGGATATAAGGGAAATTCAGATATAAGGGACAAACGTGTCTGGTCTCAGCGAAAAACCTATGTTTTAAAACATAGGTTATGTGTATTTTTTGTTGGATATAGTGGATTTGCTATATAATGGAAGATTTGGCTATAAGGGAGATAATTTTTCCTTTTTCTGTACTCTTCCTTGTGATGGCCTACTTTTCATCCTGCTTTACCTCTGCCGGCTATCAATTTTTTTAAAATAATAAAAACATCATAAAAAGCCAATTTGTTGCTTTTTGTATTAATAATTTAAAAATTAATAAATACAAATTAAATTAAAATTGTAGTTCCTCTAAAACGACAAAATCCACAGATAGCACTGTATCTTAAAAATGGTGCCATGTAATAATTTGTTATACAAGTTCATAGAAGTTTGAGTTATACTCCAGTAACCCAAGAAGAAGTTATACTCCAAGTTTGAGATTAAATGACAGGATTTCCGCTCATTTATATGAACGGATAATATCTAGTATTAATTATTTCCCATTTTATGTATACCACAGATACAAGATCCATAACCGGTAATCGAATAATTACACAATTCAAATAACGGATATTCGGTTAAATCCAAAATAACAATCCTAGTTGAAAACTCTTCAATGTTTACTTTGCTCACCTGACGATGCACCAATTTGTTGTGTATTTGGATATAAGGGACAATCGGTTATAAGGGACAAAGAGTGTAGGTCTCCTCGATTTCCTTATAACCAGCTTTGACTGTATATGGAAGAATGGATATAACATATAACTAATTTAGAAGATCTCTTCTAAATTAGTTCTTATATGCATTCTGAAATTGGAAATCTGCTAATACTGTGGTAGTCTAACTGGTTAAGGCATTGGGATTGTAACCTGAAGATCCTGGTTTGATTCCAGGCCAAGGCAAATTTTTAATTTTGAAAATTTAGTAAAAATGTTTTCACTAGAGGTAAATTTAGGCTTGTTTAAATTATTTGGCTAATTATCAAGATTCTGCTATAGTATTGATATATGTTTTAATATTATTAAAGACAATAGAGATGAATATTGATACATTATATAATTTATATTTTTCTACTTACAATTTTAAAAAATATTTTTATATTTTAATATGCATTTTTTATTCAGCTAAAATGTTTTCAAATTTAATTAAATTATTTACTTTGCAGAAGATGTCAAAGAATACAGCCAATGGCCTTGTGTCATGTTGTTGACCAGGTATGTTTTTAATTTTTTACATAATTTCATATACACTAGTATTGATTACCTGATGTAAATGGGGCTAAGTTGATTCACTAATCAAATTATCAATATGTCCAGTTTATATAAAAAAAAGTGTAATCATACATACAAGAATATAATTTAATTATAGATAAAGTTATTACTACTACATATTAATTGATGGCATATGTTTTGGACGACAGCATATGCCATCAAAGGCCATTTATCTCCAGAGGCTATGGATGTCATATTCTGCACTTAGAAGGGATAAACAATAGAATTTTAAAAAAGAAACGTTTGGGCACCCTCCCACAACGTTTCCATCAGTCTGACCCCTTGGACCCTCCGAATGTCGTTGTTGCTTCTTTTCATTATTTATTCGCAAATTAAAATTCCATTCCCGCTGGTCGAACCAGTCTAAGAAAACAAGCAAAGTATGCACCACTACTTCCATAATAATAGTTATTTGTTTGTTTGAACTCAACAATATGTTATACAAACTTAGTAATTTTTCGTTAAGAAAAACAGAATTTATTTTACATACAATACTTCCCGTTTGGATTAACATAAAAAAATATACTTAGTAATCCACAAAAGGACACTCAATTTGTACGAGTCCAGTTATTCACCAACATGTACACAAGCCACGACGATATCTCCAAAATGGGAAGCTGCAGTGCCGTCTACTGAGGGTAGCTTTATCTCCCTCTCATTTACATATTGTGATATTTTTTGATTTTTACTTACAATCATTTTAACATTAATAATAAACATATTTCCAATAATTAATTATCGGTAAAAAAAAGTTCATCATAACAATCGACATTAAGTTTAAACAATTTAGTCAGTTCAAATACCAATACTCTTGATTGCATCATCCACAATGGCGACCTCCATGCTGACGAACTGATGCATCTCCAAACCAAGGTACCAATTACGTATTTTTCCTTAATATTCTTTCTGCCAACAGAAACATTTTTTCTTCCAACCTTTACACAATTTGACCTGACCTATACAGCTTGTTGCAATTATTATGTTTAGGGTTTTCAAAAAAGGAATATAGTTTGATGTTTTGTAAATACTTTCTGGATAAAATTCTTTATTTTAAAAGATTTTTATGAAAATTGATTTGAATATTTTTTGGAAAATTAGCATTTTTCTTTTTCTGTATATTCTAGATTACAGTGTTCATATTGCTTAGTTATACAGGGTGGTTATAAAATCCTACTCACAACTCACTGGAGCAGTTCTAATCAACATATTACAGTAAGGTTAGTAAAACCTTATTGAAATATATTGATTAGAACCTATATACAGTAAGACCCTGCTTAATGCTGTTTCGATATAACGTTGGTTTTTCAAATTCTATATTTTTTATTGAATCACTTTGGTGTGGTTTTTCAAACCATTATACTCACATAAATCTGAAATTGCATGAATTTGTTGCTTTGATACTCTTATGCCGTCTCGCAGTGCCTTTGATATCAGTGCAGTATATACGAAAGTCTGCTGCAATCACAGTTCATATTTTTGATTGGTCATCAATGTTATTTTACAGTAATAACAAATAACAGTTATCCCATTTTAGTTTTAATTTGAATACTTCCACTTCAAACTATAGTTCCTTGAAGTTAGAACTTTTTTTTTTTTAATCAATATTTTTGTCAAAACAAGTTTAGCCACTAAGATGGAGCAACGGATTTTCTCAAAACAAGTTTAGCCACTATTACGGAAATTATAGATCAGTTTAAATAAAATGATCCAAATTTTGATAGAAGTTCAAAGGCAAGATGAAGTGTCATGATGCGATGTCTTGCTATTGACAATTGCTTGCTGAACAAAAAAGGAAAAGGCAAACGACGTCGGATGACTTTTTAATGAAAAAATATATATTTATTTCCTAAAGATCTTTCAGCTTAAAAAGCCATCTTCAGTAGGAACAAGTAACTGTTCTACATACTACTACTACTTCTACATACTACTACTTCTACATACTTCTACATATTTCTACATACTACTACATACTACTACATACTACATACTACTACTACATACTACTACTACATACTACTACTACATACTACTACTACATACTACTACTACATACTACTACTACATACTACTACTACATACTACTACTACATACTACTACTACATACTACTACTACATACTACTACTACATACTACTACTACATACTACTACTACATACTACTACTACATACTACTACTACATACTACTACTACATACTACTACTACATACTACTACTACATACTACTACTACATACTACTACTACATACTACTACTACATACTACTACTACATACTACTACTACATACTACTACTACATACTACTACTACATACTACTACTACATACTACTACTACATACTACTACTACATACTACTACATACTACTACTACTACTACTACTACTACAGTATTTGGCTTTGACTGATCAGTAGGAACAAGTAAAAAGCTCAGTAAAGAAGTAAAAAGTTCAGTAAGAACAAGTAAAAAGCAAAGCTTTTTACTTGTTCTTACTGAAGATGGCTTTTTTATGCTGAAAAATCACTTCTTCCTACTGAAGATGCCTTTTTTAAGCTGAAAGATCTTTAGGAAGGATATTTGCAGTATTTTTCTTTTGATTAAAAAATGGACCTTATTTAAAAAATAACCCTCGTGTGTGTGTATATATATATACATACATATGATAAGACCCTGCTTAACACTGCTCCATTTAACGCTGTTTCAATATAATGTGGTTTTTTTTTTTAAATTCTATAATTTTTATTGATTCACTTTGGCATGGTTTTTCAAATCATTATACTCACGTACTCACATAAATCCAAAATCACACCAATTTGTTGCTTTGATACTACTATGCCATCTTTTTTTTCTTTTTCAGACTCTAAAACATATACAATAAGACCCTCCTACTTAACACTACTCTGTTTAACGCAGTTTCACTATAATACGGTTTTTTCAAATTCTATAATTTTTATTGATTCACTTTGGCATGGTTTTTCAAATCGTTATACTCACGTACTCACATAAATCCAAAATTGCACTAATTTGTTGCTTTGATACTACTATGCCATCTTGCAATGCATTTGATGTCAGTTCGTGCAGTACATATGAAAGTCTGCTGCGGTCAGAGTTCATATTTATGATTGGTCTGCAGTACATACGAAAGTCTGCTGCGGTCACAGTTCATATTTATGATCATTAATAAACTTTATTTTACAGTTAAAGTTTAGCCACTATTAGTTAACTAGAATACTTCCACTTCAAACTATAGTTCCTCGAAGTTAGAATGTTTTTTCATCGATATTTTTGTTTTGCCACTATTGAAAATTATGGATCAGTTTATACAAAATGATCTAAATTTTGATAGAAGTTCAGAGGCAAGAAGAAGTGTCATGGATATGATGTCTTGCTATTGACAATTGCTTGCTGAACAAAAAAGGAAAAGGCAAACAACATTGGATGACTTCTTAATGAAAAAATTAAGTTTCAAAATGAAGGCTGAACAAAAAAGGAAAAGGCAAACAACATTGGATGACTTCTTAATGAAAAAATTAAGTCTCAAAATGAAGAAGAACCTTCCATATCACAAACATAAATTATTTACCTGAATATTTTTGATTTTCATATGAATGTTATGAATACAAATTGATATTAGTAATAAAAAAATGTCTATAATTAATATAATACAACAGTAATAATAAATACATGCTACAAAAAAATAAAATAAACAAAAATGCTACATATATTTTTTTTAATTCACTGCCCCATTTCACCTATTCCCATTATTTACATGTTAAGATGATTCCATTTAATGCTGTTTCATTTAGCACTTTGTTTCTTTGGAATGTATCCCCCGCGTTAAACGGGGATACGTTCCAAAGAAATCACATTCTCTCCCACATGACCAGCATATACTTGCTTTGTTATTTGCTATTCACTCATTTGCTTCACAAGACCGAACCATCTCAAAGTTTACTAACACATTGCGTCTATGATGCTCCTTTTCACTTCATACTGCAAAATAGATTTAATATACTTTCGTACCTTCCATATCACAAACATAAATTATTTACTTGAATATTTTTGATTTTCATAAATGATTCCTGAATACAAATTGATATTAGCAAATAAAAATGTCTATAATTAATGTAATACAATAATAATACATGTTACAAAATAAAATAAAAAAAAAACAATGCTATGTATATATTTTTTATTCACTGTCCTGTTTCACCTATTTTCATTGTTTGTGTGTTAAAATGACCTCGTTTAATGCTGTTTCATTTAGTGCTGTATTTCCTTGGAATATATCCCCTGCATTAAACGGGATCTTACTGTATACAAGAAACCAATTTACCGTGCGCAAGGAAAATTTTTTAAGCCATCGAAGAAATCAGAAAGGAAGAAATAAATCTATGTGGAATGGTAAAAAAACTTTAAGTGGTGGACAAGAATTCAAAACATGCAACTGTCCAAAGAAGTGTACCACAAGGATATATTGGTGCAAATCAGCCAATTAACTTTGTAACTCCAAATTCCACAACAGTCAACCTTCCTATAAGAAATAAGTTTAATTATGATTTGATAATGTTGGAGGAAATTGTGATTAATAAGTCATTTTTTTTTCATGAACATTATCTTACAATACATTAATTAAATGCAGTAAAATAATAAAGCAGCTATATTATTTTAGACATTATTTCAATTATAAATTGATAAAAGTATTATAATGTATTAGTTTAATAGTGAAAAATATAGAATTTTATCTCATAGAATCCTGTTTTAATTTCCTATTCCATTTACAAAGTTTTTAAATAAAGAATGATAATTAAATATATGGACACAATACAACAGATATTATATATAAATTAAGTTTCATAAAATTATCCAAGATAAAATGACTGTTAGAATATTTTAAAATTTACATGTTCAAAGAATAATAAAAAAAAACACTCATACACATACATGCACACATGTTCAATTAAAAAGGACAAACCTAATCAGATAAAATGAACTTTTACCAATTGGTATTGTAAATGCCAGCATTTACCAAAATGGTTTGGTAAAAGCTTGAAATGGAAGCTTTTACAAGCATTTTTTGGGCTTTTACCAACTTACTATGGTAAATGCTAGGATTTACCAATTTTCAGGCTTTTACAGTAACATATATAAATAAAATTACTTATATCAGGGGGTGTCAAACTGGCAGGCCACATCCGACCCTCGATGTGATTTTTTGTGGCTTTCAACTCTCTTAACTAAAATGAAAATCAGAAAAATATGTTGAGAGATAATAGAAAGTAACTGTCGCTTTGTAGCTATGTCATATACATGATACACTAGTTTGATTTTAATGAAATGTAATTGCACGAGTTTTTTCTTTTCGATTGGCCTTATTGGACATATACATACAGATGACACTGATCTTTCAGATTGGTGACACACACTAAGTGCTTTCTTGTAAGGACTATGTCGTTCTGTATGAAATTTCTTACAAGAAAACAAAGCCCTAAATGAGAACCTATATTTTTTTGGATAGACAAATATAATGATCAAGTTCCAAACAATCCCTCTTTGAAGGATGTGTATATAGAATGCGCTAATGGGCTTGTTAAAGATTTGTTGTGTTATTAACTTATATAAAAAATGTATGTAGTTATGGATATTTGAATTTATAAAATTTTTGATTTAAGCTTTTGTTTTTATACAGAAAATGACTTTTAACATTTAATAGAAAATTAAAGATTGATAGTGAGAAATAAAATTAAAAAAATACGTGTAGTTAAAAGTAATTGTAATAGTACATTAATTGTAATACGTATAGTTAATAGTAATTATGTAATAATTATATATGTGTAATCAAATGAATATATTACAAAAAATGTTTTTAATTATCCTATCTATATTTCTGAATCCCTACTCCAAAATGTAATTTAAAAAAAATTTAAATGTGATAAGGCCTGTGGCAGTCTTACTGGCACATTAAATGGCCCTTGAATTAAAATGAGTTTGACATGCCTGACTTATATAAATTGGAATTACTTTGATATTAGACTAAAAAAATTTGAAAAATGAGATAAATCCAAATTTTATTGAGTGGTTCAATTATAAACAATGTTTGCTGAAATATTTTAAATTATATGCATGTATACACATAATTTAAAATATTTTAGCAACTGAAAAAAATTTAGGAATGACTATGAAAAGTGGATATTTTCATGTAATCAACATGAAAAAAGCAATTTGTAATAGCAGATAGTTTTTTTCAAGTAATCAATGTGAAAAAACTGATTATTAATAGCTGTATTAATAAAATTTAAATTTTTAACCTTTTTTTTTTTTTTTTTTTTTTAATCACTTTGTTTTGTTCTACCCACACCACTGGCATACAAGCATAATTAGATCATGATGTCTCTACAGAAAAGTCACACAAGAATTTAAATGCTCTCTAGATTTATAATATATTTTCTGTTGAATAATTTTAGTTTTCCAGATAAGTATTATAAAATGCAATTTTAAATTATGATTGATATTTATAAAACTGTTTTTAAAGAAATTATAATACGAAGAATATATCTTATTTTCCCAGATATGCTTATAACATAAAGCTTATATGCAGTAGAAAATTTCAATTATAATTTTTTTGAGAAATAAATTGTATGGGTCAACCCCAGTTTACAAGACCCCAATATAAGGACCCCAATTTTATGAGCAAATATAATTTATATCAAAGTTTTTTTTTTAGCTTTAATCCACTTTTACAAGAAATTTATAACAAGTGAATATTTTAAAACTGGAATAAAGTACACCATTTTAATTTGGACGAGTATAACTGGTATCAATTCATCTGTCTTGTTTTATGCCACATGAACATTTCATATTTATATATTTTAAATGGGAAATGGATTTTATTCCAAGTTCTTATGATGAAAACTGAAAATAAATTCACTCAACTAATTCAACCAATTGTGTGATGGAATTGGTCATAAAATAATGGATGAGTTAATAGGTTGAGCTAAAACCAATTAGAAAAAAACTAATGTAGACTGGAATTGAATCTGTATGTTCTAAAATGTAAACTAGCACTTTATAATGTAGCCATCCATTAGACAAATAGTAATTAGTTTTTAATAAATGTTATGAAATGGCATTTTCTTTGAATTCAAATTCTTTTGCTATGTTTTTCTTTGTGCTTTGATATAAGGATATTGCATGATTTATCATTTGTTTTTTGATTAAATGCTCTACTGAATTATTGTGGTTAATGTTTTCTTGCAAAGAATATTTTATGAAATTATTAAACAGCTGTAAGTATTGAGTTTTGAAGACATTTTTCATTTTTTTC
Organism: Olivierus martensii; assembly: GCA_000484575.1. Taxonomy (NCBI): domain Eukaryota; kingdom Metazoa; phylum Arthropoda; class Arachnida; order Scorpiones; family Buthidae; genus Olivierus; species Olivierus martensii. The sequence continues at coordinate 18,154 of AYEL01081570.1, read as the reverse complement.
AGTTTTTATGATACTTTCTAATTAAAGATTAGCAAATATCACTGCTGTTATATCTCCGTAGAACTTTGGATGCCACTTTTTATTCAATGGTTCTAAGTGGCAAGCATTCTATTACCTACCATGACAATCACACACTTGTAGGATCAATACAACAGGTCTAGACTTCTGAACAATCTGGAGGTGTGGAATCAAATTCACCCTGGATCCTCCAAGATGGTAATTTACTGTTCTACCCTTATAGCAATCTTAAAGAATGGGGATTAACCTGTTGAGGTCTGCAATAATCAATTTCTGCCTGAGGCTGATGATGATCAATTAATTATAACTAAACCTAATTTATATGTAAAAAATTTTAAATTTTGACATCTTAATTTTCATCAAAAAATTTTAAAATCTTTATTGTTTATTATGTGTTTTGTTCTGATTCTAACAGTGAAAAAAGTTTTTGCATATTTTATTTTTCACAACTTTTTGTTTAATATATGGCATCAATGAAAAAACGACTTTAATTTGAAATCTTAGTCGTGCAACAAAATTATTGTCAATTTTGGATAGCAGTTACTATGAATAAAACAAGCTATGAATGAAGAAAATTTGTCCCCATTAAAAAAAAATTTATAAAAAAATAAAGTATTATGCAGATTTTGATTAATAAAAATTAATGAAGTTATGTCATTTAATTAATTCAAAAGTATCATAAATTTATTAAAATATCATTTTTATTAATGTTTTCATTCATTTTGGTAACTTCTGTTTTAGTTTTTTATAAATATTTAGAAGATAAAAATTCAACATATATGAAAATTGTCTCCTGTCATTCATAGACAGTTATTATAATTTTTATTTTAATTGGCTTCAAAATATTTTATTGCTGTACTGCATCCAATACTTCTTGCTGCACTGTACAGTAGTTGGCTGGAATTTCCTGAAAAATGACTGGTGGCTATAAAATGATAAAAATGTCATGCCCTTTTAAATAGCCTAAGAGTAATTTGTTTGCATTTTCTTGTTTTTTTTTATGTATAGATAAATAAAAATGAAACAAAAAATAAAAATAAATAAAAAATATTATTTTAAAATAATCAGTATTTTCATATTATCATATATGGGCAACCCTTTGCCTGCAGGCCAGATCCAGCCCTCTACTTCTTTTGATCTGAATCTGGAATATTTTTATGCACCAATCAAAGTTTCTGAATATGGTCTGAAATGGTTTGTTGTGTTGAGTTGAGTTTTTCTGCAATCTCCAATATGTCAAAAAAGGATCTTGCTGTATAATGGTCCTAACAAAATCATCGATCAGAGAGAGTCCCCCAGAACGTGGCTTGTCATTAAGGTCGAAATCGCCTGCTTCAAATTTTTTGAACAGTCTCCTTCATGTTCTGTCAGAAACTGTATCTTCACCAAATTTCTACACACTTCTGTAGCATTTTCACCTTGTTGGAATTCATGCAGAATTCAATGCTGTAAATGCACTTTATCAATAGACATATTTATGCACTGAATCTCACTTAATACTGATATGATGAAACCAATGTTTCAGTAAATTTAGAAGAGCACTTATGTAGAAATACAATGTTAAAAAGGGCATCCATGTATGTTTCAAATGAACATGTTCATACGTATTGAAACTTGAAATGACATTATTGAATGGAACTATTGATTGTTCTCGAGAAATCTTGAGATTTATAAGAAAACTTCGTTCTTGATTCTTGAGAATTTTTTATTATTATTTTGGTATTCCTGATTCTTGAGAAAAATTCTTATAAATCTTGAGAATTAAAAAAATTCTGCGAATTTGTATCCTAAAAATTTCATAGCAATACATTAATTATTTTGGCCCTGCGACATCTTTGAGTGAATAAACTAAGCGAATAAGTTATATGGTTTATCCGCGTCACATCTACTAACTTTATATTTCAAAAAGAAAATTGTTTGAATTTAATCACAAAATAATACTTAAAATAGGTATGTAAATCTAAATTAATTGTACAAAAATCATTCCTTTTAATTGCAATTTTAAAGATTTTTATTATTGTAGACCTGTCATGTTATGCCGTAGGCAGATTTTGATGACATTTACATAACAAAACCAAAACAAATATCTGATTTTTACTCATTCAGCTATTCACCAGAGTAACAATTAACGTCTAATGGCGTCTATGGTAAATAGGAAATATTGTAGTATGATCTGATATAGTGTATCAAAGGATATGAATGAATAGCTAGCCCTCAATCATTCCCAAAAGCTCCCATCTTCACTCAATGATCACAACTATAGAGCTCTCTTAGAAAATTATGTAGCCAAAATAGAAAGGTCTTAAACCTTTCCTATGAGATGTGTCTGTTGGTCTAGAACAGGGCTGTCCAAAAGGCGGCCCGCCAAGCCATTTTGTGCGGCCCAGAAGGCCTTCACGATTTGTGAATATAAAATATATATTTTTCGTCTTTTAATTGTAATTTTTTTTAATATTTTAATTTGATAAAAACCGAGTAAATAAAAATCACGAAATTCGATTTCGAAGTCACATTTTACTTTAAAAATTGAATTTTTCTTTAAACTGTAGACTTATCTATAAAATAATCATCCTCGCTTTACAAGTATTGTGAATACTATAGCTCTTGTTTAGAACTTGTTTCTAGTTATTCATTACGAATTCTTGGTAGATTGGTTACTTATTACAACATTTAGCTCTTTATCTGTCTAAACAAATATATGTAATATCAAAATAAAAATTACATGACTATTTCAATATATTAGGATTTAAAATTTTAAAAATTTGCAATATATTTTTTATTTCAAATACTAATCTTATGTTAACAAAATGCCGATACATAATTTTCAATTTTTAGTATGGTATAAGTTAGCATATCAAGTTCTTTTCCTTCTCCAACTAATGAAATTCGATATTGTTAGTCGGTGCGATTTACTGTATTCGAAAATAAAGAGTATGTAGGTCATCATTCATTCAGATTCAAACAAAGTTAATATTTTAATTGAGAAGTATTTCTTAGCCGAAAACAAAATAGTCGCGGGGATGTTTAACATCACAGATGTAAAAGATCGACTACATCCCGAGAGACCTTTTACTTTTAATACATTCGCTCGTTAAGCGAAAAGTTCACTCGTTTTACTACCAATAGGACTCGCTGCACCGGAAATATGCTTCGCCTCCTTATAAATTTTAAGATTTTTCACCATTTCCGATAAATAAATTATTCGTTACACCTAAAATAAATGATGGAATAATATTTAAAGCAATATTAAACGTATTTAAAAGTATATCATTTTAAAGTTTACGAAACTAGTTTTTAATTAGTTTAGGTGGTGCTGAACATCTTCCCCTCAGCTACCCTCCACCTTACTCAGTGGGTAGTCGTCCGAAGAGCTGTACAGAGGCAGCAGATTTGTTCTTGAATCTCAGACGGTTTCAGACGGTCTTTTTTTAATGCTGGAATGACTACTAAGACAGTTTACTACTACATTCTACTTTTGATGCTGTTTATGGGTAAGAGCTTAATTAATTTAATGCAATTAATTAAAGTCGAAGTGCAGTTTAAATGTCATCTGAATCATGTATATTGGTATAAGTCATTTAATTAGTTTCTTTACAAGAAAATGAACTTATAGAAAAGTTATAAGTGAATATTTATTGTTTTTAAAGTATTTTCATGTGTTAGTGATTAAAGTGTTTTGATTTTCCCGCTCCGACTGTGTTCTCAACTTGACCGCACATTTCCTGTGTGGAAGGTTGTTGTGTAAAATACACCTCTCCCTTCTGCACTAGGAGGAGAGAATAGTGTCATTGTATGGCTCCTGAAACCACTTCTAGATCAGAAAAAATACAACAATGTAAAGTATATTTTTAATTGCGTTGCCTTTAACCTTTAATACTATATATTGATATTTTTTGACTGTTCTAACGACTTTGATGGATAAAATACTCGTAATTTAAAATATTGCAGATGAATAGTGACTATTGATTTTTTTACTTAACTTCTTTACAATAATCTATTTACTAACGTACCAAAGAAAGTATTTAATTGAATTTGGATATCTTCATTTCGCGTAGACATGTATTTGAAGAGTTTGCTTTACTCGTTAGCATAATGTTCAATTATTCGTAATTCAAGGAAAATAAACTCCGAAAATATTTTTATAATTTTCTAATAGTATAAACAAAGTATCTAGACCAGACTTTGGCTGAAAGTTGTATGCAAATATTTTAAATTATGTAAACTCTATTCGGATTATAAATTAACTTGATTTAAATGTTTAGCAGGTATCTGCCCATCCCATTTTTCCTTTTGTAAAGCATACTTACCAGAATTATTTGTGATGATAGCTGTTTTATTTTTATTAGCATTATTCTGAATATTACACTCGTTCAATAGTTATAAATATTAAAATTCATATAAATTTTTGTTTCAGCAAGTGTTTTAAAAATTGGTGTTTTTTGGCAACCTTCTCGTCTTCCAGTTTATCCAACTGCCATGTCATGGATAGTGGATAAAACTGATAGAAGAAAGGACTTCTGGCCTTCAGAAGAAGGTTTTATGGAAATCAAGAAACGCCGTTTAAAGCGGAGTAAAGAAAGTGTAGACTTTAATAATATACCTAATTCTATACAGAACAATTTAGTGCTTAAAACTTCAATTCTACCTCTTAGGGAACTCTCTGGAATGGAAGGTTCAGGTATCATTCCATCTGAAATTCTGCTTAAAGAATTAGATATAAAGTCGAAAAGTGTTCCGATTTTTCGCGAGAAAGGTTCAGGAAAGACATTCAAGAATGATTTAACAGAGCAAATAGATCAAGTGCTTAAACACGAAATTTATGATAATTTCCGTGATATTAAAGGTTCAGGTGCAAGATTGGATTTCAATGAAGGATCTGGTATTTCAGGATTTAGCTCTTTTCAGGAGAATTCGGGGATTGAGACTTTTTCCGGTTTAGAGATTTCTGGTACTAGTACCAGTAATTTATATGAAGAAAGTGGATCAGGTGGACTTCTGTTTGAAAATCTTTACTCTTATAAAACTGTAAAAAATGATAAACAAATTACAGAAATGACTGAAAATAATCAAACAACTGTAAACGTGATCGAAATTATCGAACATAATCAAACTTCATCTAATCTAAACACGTCTTTAATTGAAATATCGAATAGTGGAGAGAGTTCAACACCAGAAGATACAACAGATTTTATTTATAGTGTGGAAGGATCTAATATTGAAAATAGCACAGATTCATTAGCAACGTTGTCGATAAATAACGAAGAAACATCAACGTTAGAAGACACTGAAAACACTTGGATGGTTACTTGGACTGCATCTGGTAGTCATTCAGGTTCAAATATATCAACAAGAATAGAAATTAAGGGCGAAACCATCTATCCTAGTTCAATAAATAACGAAGAGAGTTTTACACCGTCAATGCTAGACGATAATGTGAAAGAACGACATTGCTCTTCTATAGCACAGTGCGACAGTAACCTAAATGAAAGATGTGTTAATAAAGGAAAATTTGGCATTTGCCAATGTGGAAAAGCATTCATACGCAATCTACATTCAAAACAATGTGAAGGTAAATCACTTTTTAATTATCTCAAATATAAATCTTGTAATTTTTAACTTTTTAAAATAAGAATCCATAATTGTACTAGTTACCTTGAACTAACGGGTTATCAAAAGCTTTAGAGAGCCAACCCGCGACCCAGGATGGCTTTGAACGTAGTTCAACAAGCAATTTTAAACTAATGTAAATAATTTAGTAATGTTTGTAATACTGTGAGATAGAGAAAACATGCTTTATTTTAGCCCAGTACTTTTGTCCTTTACGCAATACATATTTTTAATACTCTTTCGGGTATATTTCAAGTGTTTTGCTGCTAAAAAAGGGGGGGAATACTCTGTTCGTCGGATCGTTTTTTATATATTCAACAATAGAAAGTGGGCTTTCCAGTTCAATTAACCCGTAGAGATCCGTTGACGGTGTATACACGCCATGGTAGTGTAATAAACTATAATAAAACAAATTCAATCCTGATTTAGTTAGTACAGCTATTGTAGATTTTTTTTTTGAGTTGGGTGAAAATGTGCGCCTCCGATGTCCTCAATTTTTCTATTGCCGAAATTTGTTTTTAAATTACGTTTTAAAGATGATAAATTTGAATGGTATTATGTTGGTAGAATTTGATTATTTTTCATCGAATCTTACCGATTCTGCTTTCTATTATATTTTAAACTTTTGTTTTGGGATGAGATTTTTATTTTTGAAATTTTAAGTAAAATATGAGTCTTTTTTTTAATTCTATTTTAATAAAATTATTACTTTTCGACTAATTATACAATGTAACTTAATGAAAATTTTCATCATTTTTGTCAATTTTTTAAAAATTAAACATTTTAAAAAATATATTTCGTTTTTTTATTCATAGCTTATTTTATTCATAGCTTATTTTATTCATAGCTTATTTTATTCATAAGGCTATCAAAAATATTTCGTTGGATGGCTAATATTTCATATTAGGAAAAAAACACTATTTTTTTTAATCTCATAATGTGCCCAACAAAATTCAATGTGGCCCAGATCTTCATAAGGCTATCAAAAATATTTCGTTGGATGGCTAATATTTCATATTAGGAAAAAAAACAATTTTTTTTTTATCTCATAATGTGCCCAACAAAATTCAATGTGGCCCAGAAAACCCAAAAGGTTAGACACCACTGCTTTACAGCTTTTTCGAGATGTATTAATATAGTATCAATTTTCTATTTTCCTACATTTTAAACATTAAGCTTATTTGGTACAAGAATGTGTTGATAAAAGCTTATATTTTCTAGCAAAATTATCTTTTATCGGAATGCTCCGCTGTCCAAATCAACCATATGAAACTGAACTGAATAATCTTAATTCTGATACGTATAGAAATATGATAGAAAAATCGGAACATACCTTGAAATTGATCTTGGATAATTGTGATGTCTTGTCTTCACAAGAAGCGCACATTCGAATTTTGGGATTCCGTGAAGGAAGTTTAATCATCGAATGGCAACTGATGGTTCCTGAATCAAAACTAAATAGCAGTTTGAATATGGAAGCTGATTTGGAAGAGGAATTCATTAACGCTCTGCAGTTTGTTAATGATTCGCCCATTAACGTAGGCAACGCAACTTTTCTTAACATATCGTCTGGTAAGTTACTTCTGTAATTTCTAAATTGTTTACAGAAAGAATTAAAAAAGTTATTTTAAATATAGAAGCCAATCGTTGCAAGAACGCAGAATTAAATTATTGCAGTAAAAATGCTGTCTGTCTGTATAATACAAACAAATCTGGTGGGTTTGAATGTGTTTGCAAGAGCGAATATCTGGATGTCTCACCTTTTCCAATAAATTATGGAGGCGAAAAATGCGAAGGTATTTATTATTTTTATTAAAACATACCTTTAAAATTATCTTTAAAATTAATAAGTACTTTTTCCTAGCGATCTGCCCAGAAGGATATTGTAAGAATGATGGAACTTGTATTGTCGTTCAAAATCAGCCAGTTTGCAAGTAAACTACATTTTTTTTAAATATTTTTTATAAATATTTTTAACTTAAGAACTCAACTTGATATGTAATTATTAAATTTTTAATGATAGAAATGTTTTAAAATTATATACTTTCAGATGTGAAAATTTGTACATGGGAAATCATTGTCAAGTTTCCGGATTAGGTAAGAAAATACTAAATTTAATCATATGAAGCAAAATATTTGAAACTATTTTTAAAATTTAGTTTTAGGATTTTCCTGCGGTGTTGTCATTGCTGTAGCATTTATTATTTTAATTCTCAGCGGAAAATTTAATCATAGAAAACAGTAAGAATAATTTATTAAATTTTTTATTTTTTACATTACGGTATATTTACAGTATGTTAACATTTTAGGATGATCCATTATAAAGATTATGAACTGAAAGAATCTCTTAATTGCAAAAACAAGACTGAAAAAATGATACAATTAAGAGTACATAACCATCTTTCAGAAGAAAAACATCAGTTTGCAAGAAGTTCTGTTTAAAAAATGGTAATTTTATCTTCTAAAAACATCAGCTACTTTTAATTTAGTGAAACAAAATTCCAAAACAAAACATGTTCATATTTGATAATTTAAAACGTTTTTAAATAAAATTTGTCGGAATTTGTTTTATACTTATAAAACGTTCTGCATAAGTTTTTATTTTCATAATTTCCATTTTATATGCTCATTTAATCCAAGTGAATTCAATATTCAATCGTTTAAATTCTTAACTAGAAAAACGTATTTTTCAATTTGTCTCACTTCAGATAAATTATGACAATTTTAATATCTGGAAAGCTGTTTCACGTAGAATTAAAATATACAAATTTACGAATTCAAGTTAGCATATATGGTATAAGATTGTAATCCAGATTTTTATACTGGATAAGCGATGAACCAATTTTTCCCAATTTAGGAAATTTTAAAATTTTTCTGATTTTCAGAACTGATCTGATTCCGTTCTGAGAAGAAAGAAGCAAGTCTGTTGCTCTTACGAGCTTATATTTTTTAATTCTAACCTATTTCTTGAATTCTGTTCTGTTTCTACTCATATTTTGTAAATTTTTGTAAATAACTCAAATAAAATTATTTTTTTTGAATCAAGTGTAAATTTTTATTTCTGCATAATTCTTTAAAAAGTTAGCTAGATTTAACATTTATTTCAATTATGTTCTTAAGTTAATACATTTTCTCAAGTTTTAAAAATTTTTAAACGCATAATTCTTTAAAAAGTTAGCTAGATTTAACATTTATTTCAATTATGTTCTTAAGTTTAAAAATTTTTAAAACTTGAGAAAATGTATTGTTATTTAAATTTGACATTAGAAAAATATCTAAATTACTCGTGATTTTCGAAATTCTGATCATTTTCTTTAATCTCCAATAATCATGCAATGATTTATAATGTTTAAAAAATTCTTTTAATCAGCCATACAGCGCGGCTGATTAAATTACATCCTTGAAATTTAGTAAATATCCAAAGAAAAGAGGTAGGCTGTTCTTCAATTTAAAGAACATATTTTCTTTAGAATAGATCGTTCCGACAAACAACTGACATGTTTACAGTAATACAACTATTAGTATTAAATATATTCAGTGTACTAGGCTTAAATCCAGACTAGTAATCTAAGCATCGACGATCATATTTCTTAATGCTATTAAAAGCAATAAAAATCTTTTTAATTCGTGTGTGGCATTTACTTATTCCATTAGTTTATAGCAGGGGTGTCGAACTGGCGGCTCTCGATGTGATTTTTTTTTGTGGCCTTCAATGCTCTTAACTAAAATGAAAATGAGAACAATGTTGTGAGATAATAGGAAGTAACTGTTGCATCGTAGCTGTCATATACTATGATACACTAGTTTTTTTTTATGAAATTGCACGTGTTTGTTTCGATTGGTCTTGCCAGATGTATACGTACAGATGAAACTGATTTTTCAGATCGGTGACACAAACTAAATGCTGTCTTGCAAGGACTATATCGTTTTGTGCGAATTTTTTTACCGAAAAAACAGTCATCAATGAGAATCTGTTTTTTTTTATAGACAATGTTCCAAACAATCCTTTGAAGGACTTGTTTAAAGGACAAGCTAATGGGCTTGTTAAATATTTTTGTTAACTTATTTAAAAAATGTAATTAGTTATGGTTATTTGAATTTATAAGATTTTAATAAGCCTTTGTTTTTGTACAGAAAATGTGACTTAACGCTTAATAGAGAGAGATTGATAGCGAGGAATTAAACATATGCATAATTAAAAGCAATTATGTAGTAGTAAAATAGTATGTAGCAATAAGTTTTTTTAGATTATAAAATTTAAAATAAAAATGCATCATATGCAGTATTCAAACATATGCATAATTAAAAGCAATTATGTAGTAGTAAAATAGTATGTAGCAATAAGTTTTTTAGATTATAAAATTTAAAATAAAAATAGCATCATATGCAGTATTCAATTGTTAAGATTTCAAATTTTTCGTCTAATAGATTCTCCTAATAAAATCGGAAATTGATTTGGCACCTCGCATAGTCTGGATTGTAATTTTTAATAAAATTTTGTTTTTTTTAGAATAAATATGAAATGTAAGTGTGCTTTCTACTCACTACCTATATATGACTCGAATAGCCACTATTTGACGAGCTAAGACAAGCAATTGATTTGGCACCTCGCATAGTCTGGATTGTAATTTTTAATAAAATTTTGTTTTTTTTTTTTTTTAGAATAAATATGAAATGTAAGTGTGCTTGCTACACACTACCTATATGACTCGAATAGCCACTATTTGACGAGTTAAGACAAGCAGGCTGCTTCTCCATGCTGCCAAATTTATCTTAACAATGTTTGTTATATGCCTGCCTCTCAAGTGCAGTATCGTCACTTGTTTACCGCAAACGCTTAATTGAATCATTAGAATACAAACTTCAGAAAATTTGAAGTTTTGCTGTTCTACAGAGAGGAACGATAAACATGACCAACGGGAAGCCATATTAATTAACCATAAGCCGACCGGTGGGAAGCTGTATTATGTTGTAGTTCAATCAGATGCGGAACGGCAAAGTTGACTAATGGGAAGCCAATTTAAGAATGACGACACACTATTGCTATTAACAACTCGTTCAGTTTAAACATAACGACTGCTGAAAATGAAAATCAGATAATAGAAAATATGAAAAATTGAGATTCTTCTTTTACATATTCTGCGAATAGCTACAACAGGAATAGATGTAAATATCCATCCATTGTAAATGCTGCTGACTGCCCTCATTTATCACATTAAATAGGTACATACATACTATTTTTATATTTTTTAACTGTTTATATTTTATAACATTTTGTTAACATGTTTATTGGATGCAATCTGGTAAATATAATTTTGTAATAAGGTTTGTTAATCTGGAAATAAATTTGGTTTCCAAAAAACGTTATATTTATGTGTTCTGTTTGTTGAGACAATAGCGAATCAAGTACCAAAGCCCCGCCCCTTTTTTTGTAACTGCGGCCCTCCATATCTCTACTAAACACGGCTGCGGCCCTCAGCTCATTATAATTGGACAGCCCTGGTCTAGAATCTCTAGATAGTTAAATATAGTGACACGCAAAAAATAAGCAGTTTGATATACACTAAAAAGCTCAAATAGGTCTACATAAGTTTGGGCAGAAAAATTCCATTTCTGAAATTTTTGTATCCAAACTAGGACTTGTTTGGCAGATAAACGAATAGACTGTGTATTGAAAAGCTATTTTAATAAAGACTCAGAAATTGTAAAACAAATATGATTATTTTTTCAATATTATTGAAGTGTGATCTATTTTTTTAATATAATTAAAATATTAAATAAACAAGTATAAAATAGCCCAATATTATTTGTTTTCATTTTGCAAGATTTTTTTTTGCCTCCATTTTGTTTTTATCCTTATTAAAAACAGGTATTTTTTTAACTAAACATTTTAATTAAAATCTTGAGATTCTCGAGAATTTTTGAAAAGGAATTCACGAATCTCAAAGCAAAAAGTTCGGAAAAACACAATCATTAGACAGAACTTTCTGGTAGACCTAATATATGCTAATAACAATTTACTTTATGAATTTAAAATAAAATAATGGACGTTTTGATTTATAAAGTGCATATTTCACTTACTTTTGACAGTAACCATAAAATTGTTGATTTTAAACTAAATCTCACATGAAAGTTATCATTGTGAAGTGTAAATGGGTCTATCTTTTTCAGAAATATTTGTTCTGATTTGAGATAAATGTAATCCAAATAATCTAAATCAAGATTATTTTCATTTTTGGATTTGGAGCTGCTGCATTCTGCCATAGTATTTTGCTGGATAATCTATAGAAATAAATTTTAACCCACCCAAAATTAGCTGGTTAAATTAGTTGGTAGTTTATCCTAGAGATTTGATTAACTACTTGAAAAAGTTAATCAAATCTCTAGTAGTTACGTAAATATTCTATGCAGTTTTGGTTTATTATTTATATTAACTAGAGATTTGATATCATGCAATGTAGCAAGTTAAATCTATTAGTCTTATTTTGCAGATTAAAACCTGTTGTTTTAACCTGCAGAATAAGACTCATACAACCAACCCTAAATGAAATAAAAATCTATATTTCTTCTATTAGAAATACAGTGGATTCCACTTAATTGGGACACATCGGGCCAAAAGCCAATTTAAGAATGACGACACACTATTGCTATTAACAACTCGTTCAGTTTAAACATGACTGCTGAAAATGAAAATCAGATAATAGAAAATATGAAAAATTATATTCCGCTTAATTGGAACACGTCGGGCCAAGCCATTTTGTCCCAATTAAACGAAGTAATAATAAATTCTAAAATATGTAATTCGTAGATAAACAAATAGGTAAAAAAATAATAGTTAGGTACCTATTTTAATGATTTATTAAAATCGGTAAAAAAAATAATTAGGTACCTATCTCCTCTGACTTTGTCTTCAATACTGAGTCGCTGATATTCAGGCCAATTAAACGAAGTAATAATAAATTCTAAAATATGTAATTCGTAGATAAACAAATAGGTACCTAACTATTATTTTTTTACCTATTTTAATGATTTATTAAAATCGGTAAAAAAAATAATTAGGTACCTATCTCCTCTGACTTTGTCTTCAATACCGAGTCACTGATATTCAGGCCTTGCCCGTTAACTATAGAAATCCATTGATCTAATGCTGCTTCGACTTCTGGATCCTTTTTATCACGCTTTCTTTTGAATGTTCCCGGAATTTCTGTAATGCCCACTACTCACGCAGCTGATTTTCTTGTAAGAGAGACGCTATGGTAGATTTCGGTTACTTCAGCGAGTCTACGATAGCTTGTATTAAATGGTAGCTTTTAATTTTATTCAGCTAAGCAATTTTACTTGAGTGTGAAATCTTTTCTTGACATCTTGGCAAAGATTAGTGTATGTGTGTGTGTGTGTGTGTGTGTGTGTGTGTGTAGCCATATTTTCGAAAAATCCCTAAAATATATCAAAAATTAAATTCTTTTTCTGCTACTCTCTCAATTAAGCAAAAAGTTGTCCCAATTAAGCGTTTAAATTATGTATTAGTTTGGTTTCCGTTCTTTGAGATTTGTCCCAATTAAGCGGAATCCAGTGTATTATTGATTTTTTTCAACCAGTAACTAAAACTGTGGTTAATAAGCTATCACTAAATCCAAATTTTTAACAAAATTTAAAACAAAATTATAACACAATGTTTTTGAAAAAAAAAATTTTAACTGGAATTTCCGTTTTCTAGTTTCTAGTTCTAAACCAGTGCTGTCCAATTATAATGAAACCGAAGGCCATAGCCCTGTTACTGGAGATATGGAGGGCCGCAATTACAAAAAAGGGGGATGAGCTTTAGTACTTGATACCCTATAGCCTCAACAAACGGAACACAAAAATATAACGCTTTTTGGAAACCAATTTTATTTCCAGATTAACAAACTTATTACAGAATTATATTTACCAGATTGCATCCAATAACTTCTGAATCCTTTCCATCATGCTTTCTTTTCGATGTTCCTTGAATTTCTTTCTGTAATGCTCACTCCTTACATAGTTGATTTTCTTTTTGTAGGAGACGCATCTGTGGTAGATTTTGGTTTATTTCAGCAAGTCTATGATGCTTGTATTAAATGGCTGCCTTTTAATTTTATTCAGCAGAGCAATTCTACTTGAGTGTAAAATCCTTTCTTGACATACAAAGAAATTTTACTTGAGTGTAAAATCCTTTCTTGACATCTTGGCAAAGACTAAGTGTAAAATCCTTTCTTGACATCTTGGCAAAAATTAGTATATGTATGTATTAGCCATACTTTCGAAAAATCCCTAAAATATATCAAAAATTGAAAATTCATTTTCTGCTACTGTTCCAATTAAGCGAAAAGTTGTCCCTATTAAGCTTTTAAATTTTGAATTAGTTTATTAATTTGGTTTTCGTTCTTTGAGATTTGTCTCAATTACGCGGCTGTCCCAATTAATCGGTGTCCCAATTAAGCAAAATCCACTGTATATAATTTTGTTTTTATAAATTTATATACAGAATTTATAAAATTTGTATCTTTTTTTCATGTGTTAATAATTGTGCATTTATTAAATTTTATTTAGTATTTAATTTTGACTCAAATGGAGGAATGTAAAGCCTGGTTTCACAGATTCAAAGGTAGAACAGGATAAAAAAGACTTTATTCCAACATCCAAGGGCTAATACATTGAGTGTATTATGTATATAAATAGTGAATTTTGTAATTTAATGTGTATAACTTATGAGCCCTTCATGGGGCCATGTCTGCTATACATTCTTCATCCTCAATTGTTTTGCCACTGATTACAGAAAAATCCAATTATTTCCATTTATATGCATTAGTGATTTGTTTCTTCTAATTTAGGCAAGAAATCATACGTAATAATAATGAAACACAACTGGCTGATTGAGTGTGGGGATATCTGTTTTGCTGTCAAACCACTGTACCAGTTCCTATAATTATGGTCTAATCTTTGGATTTCTGTGTCAGCCAAAATTTTTTGCCATTATTAATTCAAAAATTAAGGAATTGGATTTTAAAACTGTAGTTTATATTATTGCCAATAGATAGCACTAAGTATTAGCAGTGTAAGGATAAAATATGACTTATCACGGAGCATGGCAGTGCACTGGGCCAAGTTCCCACGGTGCACACCATGTGTATATTTATATGAATCAACTTAAGTTTTATTTGCCACTTCCATAACTTCGTTTCTGATTAAACTAGTAACATGAAAATTGTATGTGTTGTTAAGCCTTATTTCCTCATGACTGTGTAAAAATTTCAAGCTTTAACATCAAAGTATCTAGGAGATAAAGCCCGAGAAAATTGCAAATTTGGGCACCAACTCACTTGTCAAAATTATATAGTACTTCCTGTAGACATAGAAACTTGAAATTTAGCACAAGTATAGGTCTTAGGATACAGAAAAAGAAAAAATTTTGAAAATGCCAATTTTCAATTATTTTTGTGACTTATTATTTACTTCACCTCAAGTGATTGAGCATGTTGCCTGGCATCTGGCAATGCTGCATCACCTATATAGCAGACTTTTTTAATGAATATATACATCATTATTATATTTTTATATTGAATATATGAAATTTTATGGTTAGAAATGGTTAGTTTATGATATTTATAAATTTTATGAAAAATTAGACTTAATTTATCTATGTATGTGAGATTTTTTTTTAATGCAAAAACGGGATATGAAAATGAGAAAACAATTATTACAAAATATTTTAGTGGTTCTGGCCGAAAACCATACTTTACTACTGTATTGAAATCATCAATGATTAAAACATTGTTAATATGAAATGGATAATTCATAAACATCGATTAAAACTTAAATAAGTTTGTTTAAATGATCATTCAAACCTATTAGGTGTTTTACCAGTGTTACCAGTGTTTTACTACAGGTATTAAAACCTGTAGTAAAACACTGTTAATATAATAACTTAAAAAGTATTGATATTCCACCAAAAACATAAATGTGAAAAAATGGGCCAAGTTCTATTCTACCAGATTGTTTGACCACCAAAAGAGTAGAGATCTAAAACAGGTAGCAAGTTCCATTCCAACCCCAATATCGAAAAATGAGATTTAAATACTGAAATAAATTTCAATATAGTGTCACCTCTTCAGTTGTTTACTTGGCAAGTTTTAATATCTATGATTGCTAGATAATAACTTAATATAACTCAAAAACTTGCCAAATAAAAGCCTGAAGAGGTGACACTATATTGAATTTATGATATTTCAGTATTTAAATCTCATTTTTCGACATTTGGGTTAGAATGGAACTTGGCACCGTTTTAGATTTCTACTCGTTTGGTGGCCAAACAAACTGGTAGAATAGAACTTGGCCCATTTCTTCACATTCGTGTTTTTGGTGAGATATACTTAACGGATTTTTTTAACACCTCTGATATCTATCATGATGACATCATATTGGAACTATGATGTCATCACTGCAACTAAATTCATTTGAATTTTTTTTAATCCATTTTTAATGTTAGTTTAGCCAGCATACATGTCATGAAGAAGTCATCATGTTGCCCAGTGATGATGTCATTGTGAGTCACACTTTATTATGTCATTGTGACATTAAGATTTATTAGTGTTTTGTAATGTCATTATTACATCATGATGAAGTCATCATGTTGGTGACAATTATTAATACAGGTAGGCCTCGATTAGTTAGAGTTCGAATAATGCGATTTCGATTAGTGCGACTTATAAAATTGATACCGTTTTTCAGTTAGTGCGAGCAAATATTCGATTAATATTTATCTATATGTTAAATAAACATATAGATAAAAATACAAATAAAAACAAACTCAAAATCAGTCTAATTTTATCTTATTTTTATTTCACCTAAGTCCTTCTAAAAAACAGATAAGGGTTAAAAGTGTTAACATTGCCTCCAGTATGTGCACCTTTTTTTCTTGGCTATTTTATTACTAGTCTCCTATTTCACTTTCTCTAATAGATATTACAATTCCTATATCTTAATATATATTTGTTTACAACAATTAAAAATCTTTTTAATTTAAACAGTGCCTCAAGGCGAACTTCCATGGCAATTGGAGGTTCAATGATTGTCTTTCATTTATTACCGCTCCATCTTCTGTTCCTTCTGAAATTGTTCAGAGGGTTAGCGATGTAAAAGAATTACAAACGGCTGAGGAGATAAAAATCCTAGAAGGAACAGAAGATGGAGCAGTAATAAATGAAAGACAATCATTGAACCTCCCATTGCCATGTAAGTTTGCCTTGAGGCACTGTTTAAATTAAAAAGATTTTTAATTGTTGTAAACAAATCTATATTAAGATATAAAAGTTGTAATATCTATTAGGGAAAGTGAAATAGGAGACTAGTAGTAAAGTAGCCAAGAAAAAAAGGTGCCCATACTGGAGGCAATGTTAACAGTTTTAACCCTTATCTGTTTTTTAGAAGGACTTAAGTGAAATAGACTGATTTTGAGTTTTAATTTTATCTGTTTTTATTTGTATTTTTATCTATGTTTATTTAACCAATTTGAATTTTAGTTCTAAAAACAAAAGAATTTCAAATATTGTTTGATTCTTAATGTAAATGTTCCATATTTGAAAATCTATAGAAAACAGTTATATGTATGAGCTGATGAGGGCATAGAAATTGCCGAAAACGATTCTCAATAAAGTTTATTTTCAGTATTAAGCTAACTTTTGGTCTGCTCAATAGTGCTGTGGTTTAAAAGTATAGAAAATATATAACTTGTCAGAGCAGTTAAGGCAAAGAATTCTTGAATACTTAAATATCATTGAAACAAAGAATGAAGATGTGGCTATAGGAAGAGTACATAGAATTCATGAATAGGAGTTTAAAGATAAGGATGGAGGAGTGCAAGATGGATATTAGCAAACAAGCATGACCAGAGCTTTAATGCAAAGAGCAAATGCATATAATTTGAGTATAAAGTGGGACAAAGCGAGTCATTAAAAGAATTAAAAGGAGATATGAAGGTAAAACAACAGAAATCATACCTTTCATCCATTCTTTATGGATAGCTAAGAATGTCATTAATCTGATTCTTCCAGACGAGTTAAGTACTACTTAGGGCCAGTTGCACAAGTCTTATTCTGCAAGTTAAAACAAGTTTTAATTTGCAGATTTACCTTGCTGCATTGCATGAAGTCAAATCTCTAGGATAAACTGCCAACCAATTTAACCAGCTGATTTTGGCCGGGATAAAATTTATTCTATAGATCAGGGCTGCCCAACCCATTGATCGCAACAAGCTTTTTAGTCGATCACAAACCTCTAACCATCTTTCAATTAACTTGCTTCTTAACCCTTTGCACTCCGGTGTCAATAACGTACTTGACAGGCCGAAGACCTGCTACAACTCCGTTGTCAATAACGTTATTGACAGGGTCTGGTGCCCTTATTTTTATTTATATTGAAAAATAAATTTTCAAAATATCATTTTCTGTCATATTTTTCATTGTTTTATCATAGTAACCAAAATTTTGGTAAAATTTGGATTTTTAATTAA